>JAPCYS010001456.1:0-20481 GCA_028641055.1 Alopecurus myosuroides | reverse complement strand
GTTCGAGAAGAAGCAAACAAACAAGCAGAGAGACAAACAATCAATACATGGCATAATGCACAATCAGGGATGATGCATGTCAATTTTAATTGATGCATCAAAATAACTGGTGACAATGGTAAAACACAATTTAAATGGACCCATATGCAATTTGATTGCATATGGAAAGGTCCATGAGTTAAGGTTGGAATAATTGTTCTACAACTAAACAACAGGTGAAGTGGATTAGCATGATGCATGGACGATGAAAACATAAGAAAACAACAATGGATTCAATTTGATATGTTTGTTTGCCAAGTTTGGAATTTTATCTATTAAGTTGAGAAAATTGGTTTCTTAAGGAGTTCACAAGCATTTGTTGTTTTCATCAAGTTTAATTGTTCAAACAGATAACAAAGTTCATATTTGAAAGAACAACCATTTTAGGTGGAATATACATGTTTCAATTATTGAAAAAGGAATTAGAATGAATTACTTATGAATTAAACAAGTTTAAAGAAGATTTAAATGGATTTAATTCAAGTATTATATTAATTGAATTTTTATTTGTTCAAAACATCAAATAAAATTCATATTTGAAAAGGTTATGTTTTTCTGGTTTTGAAAAATATTTTATATGTGGCATTTGAATTAATATGAATTAGTTATGAATTTAAACAAGTTTAAATGTTTAAAAAATGCATTTAACAATTCCAACCATTTAAGTTATAGAAACAGAGATATTATGGTATATTCAGAAAGTATTTGACAATCTATTTAATTTGACACCTTAATTGCAAAATTGGAATTCTAATTAACTACATATGAATTTTTGCAATTTAAAAATAGATATTTAAGGTATTGAATTTAATATGTAATTTTATTTGCTCAAAATAGAAAACTAAATTCATATTTGGGTAGAATATAATTTTCTGAGTGGATTACATATTTTATTGCCCAATTCTGAGTTAGAATGGCCAAGATATGGTTTTTACAATTTGTTTGGTTAAAAAAAAACATTTTCTGTAAAAAAGAAACAGCGCAGGACTTTCCCACCGTGGGGAAAAGAACCCACACTGGCTGACCAGTGGGCCAGCGCCAAGGTGGCGCTGACTGGTGCGGGTGGATGCTGAGGTGGCCGCTGCAGACTATGACGGGTGGGCCCTGGGGTGGCGCTGCGGAAAACATCTAAAAAGGTTGGCTTATTCTGCCGAAGTGGGGGTTCGATCTCGGGTGCTCGCGCTTGCGCGCACGGTGGGTTGCCAGTTGGGCTGTTGCTGGACTCGTGACAGAAACTACTCGCGAGCGGTTTTGTGGTAACTATTCGGCCTGCACCTGAACTGAACGTCGTTCAGTGAACGATCGAGGAAGGAGGCGGACGGCGGCCCGCCGCCGCTGCTGCGCGTTGCGTGCAGCGCAGGCGCGCCGCGCTGGCGCGTGCTGGCCCGCGGGCAGAGGGAGAGGGAGAGTAGAGCGAAAGGAGGGCGAGCTCACCGCCGTTGGCGCCGCTGCGAGGAGGAGAGGGCGACCGGTCGATGCAGTTACAGGGATGAAAAACCGGTGGCGGAAACGGGGACGGCGGCGGCGCTCCGGTGACCCTCGGCCCCTGCCGTGGGGTCGAGGACGAAGGGGACACCGAGGGACTCCGTTCCCGGACTAAACTGGCCGGTGGAGCACCGTGTCGACGGCGGCGAGCGGAGAGGGCGGCGGTGGTGGAGGATTTCGGTGGGGGTTCAGAGCAACCAGAGAGGAGGAGCAGGGTGCAGAGAGAGAGAGAGAGGAAGGTGGCGGCGAGAGGAAGAGGACGGAGGGAGATTAGGGCACAGAGGAGGAGTCGAGCTCAGCTAAAAAGAGGAGGAGGGCAGCTCGGGACCGTCTGCTCCTCACAGCTGCCGACGTGGGCATCCCCGATGGGGTGCCGTACGAAGGTTGATGATAACGAAGGGGTACTAGGCCGTGGGGGCAGGTTTGGTGGGCTGGGCTCAGCCCACTGCCTGCCCCTCTGTTTTTTTTTTAATTTTTGTTTATGTTTCTTTTTTTTTGCTGAAAAGAGAAAGGAAGCAAAAGGGGTTTTTGGGGTTGGAAAAAAAATTAGGAAAAATTGTATTGATTTAGTATTGTAATTAGCAACAAGTACACACTTTGGTTTTCCAAAAAAAATTTGAAATTAGTTGCTGTTTGCAATTTGATTGAATTTTGAATGAATTTGAGATTAAATGAATAATTGAAACTTAATCAATGTAAGTGTTTAATTTCAAGTTTAATGAACAATTTATTTGTTTTTTTTGTAGTTTTTATTTGAAAACATGTAACATAACAAGTATGAACAAGAATTTGAATTTCTATTTGAAATACATATAGAAAACAAAGGAAAACAAATGGAAACAATTGGAAAACAAAAGCCAAAACAAATGCAATGATGATGTCATGATGCAAAACAATAATAAAACAAGAAACAAACATTCTAAAGGGAGCTTTTTCATACTTGGGATGTTACAGCCGTCGTTGGTCGCGGTTCAGCCTTCGCAGGGAGCGGTCAGAGATCCAGATCCGCCGCCCCCACAGGTGGGCCTAGGCCCGGTGTGGTGGTCGTGGGCCAGGTCCAGGTTTAGGTCGAGTGGAGGGGTGGAGCAGGTGGGCCTATTTGCCATGCTAGGCCTGTCTCTCGATGCACGCCCGCGGAGTCAGTGTTGGGCTCCCCGTGCGGCCTACCTAGACCAATCTGGGTCCAACACGCACCAGGACTTAAGTGGAGGTTGGTGCCGAACAAAACCGTAGATTCATTTCTAGGTTTCCCAAGCGCCTCTCAGGATGTTGAGGAGTGGTTGCGTAGATCCAGATCAGATTATGTATGCTCCCCACCTTCTCTCTCGTTTCATTCCCTCCCCGTTCTCGGCCTCTCTCGCCGGTTCTTCATGGTCCGAAGCCGTGGTGATCCACGAGTGGGCTCAAAAGGGGCCGTGAGGACGACGTCTCGGAGGAGGACCGCCGCCATGAGTTTGAACTCCGGGAGCGGCTGGAACTCAATGAAGAGCCGTGATGCCGTTTAGTGGAACGGAGCTAGGACAGAGACGCGAGCCAGAGCGACGTCGGGATGAGTTCAGATAAGAGAGGAGAGTGGCATGTTTGAGGATGGACCTACCTTTCCTCTGGACCAGCCGCCACCGCCAAGGAAGAGGTCATCGGCGTGCAAGGTCTCGCAGGGCTCGGGACAGAAGCACATGGTTCTCCCGCAGGCGTCGCAATGTCAGGTCAATTCTGCTCCGATCCAATCTGCAGCTCTCTCCTCCCACACAGATGTTCCGTTGTTTCTCTAGTGAAGGTTGGCATCAAGTGTTTTAAACTGTGGGCGGGATGGGCATTTTTAGTCTGGGTGTGTAACATCCCAAGTCTGAAAAAATAGCCTTTAGAATGTTTGCTCCTGTTATTTTATGTTTTGCATCATGGCATCATGTTGATTGCAATTGTTTTGTTTGTTTTCCATTTGTTTTCCTCTGTTTTCAGTTGTTTTCCAACTATTTTTCATTTGTTTTCCTTTGTTTTCTATTTGAATTTCAAACCAAAATTCAAACTTGTTGTTTCATCCTTGTGATGTTACAATTTCCAAAATGTTATCTCAAATAAAAACAACAAATTGTTATCATGTTATTCCATAAGGAATCAACTAATAAAATGGTGCCTTATTTCCATTAATTATTTCCAATGTGATTTCAAAGGCAAAGCAAATCTTTCAAACAGAACCAACTTGGAGTTATAAAAATAATGACCAAAAACATTTTATACTCTTGTTTCCAATTAAAACATTTGGATCAATCTATTAAGATGTTGGATTTAATCAAACCATTACATTCCAAATCAAATTTCAAACTCAAATCAATTTTCCAAATCAGCACCCAATTGAATCTATGAAGTTCACCAAACAATTATAATATTTAATCAATGTTAATCATAGGGGTCACCCTATTAAAGTGTTTGTTTACATTAATGTTTAATTAATATTAAAATTCACCCAATTTTGGTTTTATGAACAAACAACAATTACATTTGAAAACTTTGGAAAACAAAAATTAGTTTTGAGTGGCTATTTGAAAAAACTCAACTAACCAAATTTTTTCCTAAATGTTATTAACTTAAAAACCCCCAAACCTTATTTGGAGTCCAACTAACCATTAATCAAATTAATATTCCCAAAATAATTTGAAGCTATTGATAAATTGCTTTAATTACTGTTTTTGCAACATTGCTAAGAAAGTTATTCATAAAAAGAAAATAAGGAAAACCCTAAACTCCCCCTCCAAATTCTATTTTCCTTCTCCCTCTTTTATCTATTCCAAAAATTGTTCATAATACAAAGCAAACAACAAAAAAAATAAATAAATAGAAGAGAGGGTGGAGAGAGAAGAGCAGCCCACCATCCTCTTTCTCCCTAAGGCCCACTCCCTTCTTTTCCCTTCTCTCCCCCAGGCCCACTCTCTTTTCCTTCTGGCCCAACCCCTCCTCCCTGCTTGTCGTCTTCCTCGCCAGTACGATCACCTCCAGAACCGATCGATCAACCTCCACCTCCCTCCAGATGCTTGCCGTACTGGCCCCCTTTCTCCTTAAGTATCCCCCTCTACCCTAGACCCCCTAGAAACCCTAGCTAGTTCCTCCCATAGCCGCCATCCTCTTCTCCTGCTTCCCTCTGTAATTCTGCAACGTCTGAACCTGTACATCCGCCACCGAAAAAAAAACCTCTCCTTACTCCGGTGATCGCCGGTGTTCCGGCCACTTTCCGGCCAGGGCGGGTGCGGGAATGGAATCCCCGCACCGCCCTCTCCCTCCTCGACCTCTCGTCCGCCCTCGAGGAGGTCCGATGCGCCGCCGCCGTCCAAGTTCTCGCCGGACCCTCCCTGCTGCCCTGCAGCGACCCGACCCCTCCTGCTCCCAATCGCTGCCAGGTGAGGTCCCTCGTCTCCCTTCCTCCCTCTCCTCCGACCGCAGCACCACACCCCACACATCCCCGCACCCGCAGATCACCGGCGCCCCCGCAGGAACACCACGGCGAGCCACTGTTTCCGCTGGCCGTCGTTCTGTCCAGGCACAGAAGCGATCACGATTCAGTCAAGTTCAGTTAACCGCCTAGCGGAAGCATATCCACCCCCCCGAGCCTTACCTGACAAGCAACCGAGCAGTACCGCAGTGGTTCCGTCCGCTGAGCGCACCCAGGAGGGGGTGGGTTCGAATCCACCCCCGCGGAATAAACCCTTTTATTCCTCTGTTTTTTTCTAAAGCACTGCACAAACAGCAAATCACACCTAAGTCCCTGTATTTCTTTTCTAGGTCCCTGCAGTTTCTTTCTAAGTCCCTGTTTATTTTTCCTAAGTCCCTAGCTGCAATACAAATGGCAGAATAATAACAAAACTTGTTAAAATGCATAAAAAATTCATCCCAACTCCAATTTTGACTTTTTAAATATGTTTTCAGTACCAAATTAAATGTTCTACCCAAATATAAAATTTGTTACTGTTTTGAATATTTTAAATTGGTGCAATATTTGAAAACTTGTCAAATTCACTTAAACTTGCTAAATTCATAACTTGTTCATAAAAATTCCAAATTTCACAAACCAAATTGTTTTCCAATAAAATTTTCATGTACTTTCCAAATATATATTTTGTTTGCTGTTTTGAATAATTTAAATTGCTGAAAACAACTGTTGTTTATTGCATTTAAAAATTGCCAAAATAATAACTTGCTCATTTTAAATCCAATTTCCACAAATGAAATATGTTTTCCATGCAAAATTAAACCCTCTTTCCAAATATAAACTTTGTTTCTGTTTTGAATAATTAAAATTGGTTAAATAATTTAAACCTTGTTTAATTCATTTAAAATTGGTAATTTCATAACTTGATCAAAACAAATTCTTTTGGGACATATAAAATATGTTTTCCAACCCTAAAGTATAAACTTTTCAAATATGAATTTGGTTTAATGCTTTGAACAAAAAAATTCAAATAAGTTCATGTTTGAATTAAATTCATTTAATTCTTGTTTAACCTTGTTTAATTCATAAATAATTTATTTGAAATCCTTTTTCAACAAGTGAAACATGTAATCCACCTAAAATTTGGTGTTTCTTTTCAAATATAAACTTTGTTATCTATTTTGAACAATTAGAAGTGTGTGAAAACAACAAATGCTTGTGTGACACCTTTAAGTAACCAAAATTTCCCAAATTAATAAATGAATTTCTAAACTTGTTAAACCTTATTTCCATTTGGTTCTATTGTTGTTATTTTTCTGTTTTCCTCATCCATGCATCATGCTAATTCACTTCCATATGATGATTAGTTGTAAAACAATTAATTCAACCATAATTCATGGGCTTTCCATATGCAATCCAATTGCATATGGGTCCATTTAATCCTATTTCTATCTTGTCAACTAGGTTATTTTGATGCAACCATTAACTTGTCATGCATCATCTTGATTGCGCACAATGCCATGATAATGATTGTTTATATTTCTGCCTTGTCTGTTTGCTTCTTCTCGGATACACGACGACGTTGAGACCGACGATCCTTACGACACCCCTTCTAAGGATCTAGCTCAGTACCAGGCTACTGGGTTTTGCAGGCAAGTTATCACTCACATGAACCATTGTGTTCCTTTCAACATTGGTTACCGATACTTTCCGTTGTCTATTTCTGCTAGCCTTAGTAGTAGTTGTTTCTGTTACGAACCTATCACATGTATCCTTTAACCCTGATATTGCCTCACCTCCATACCTATAACCTTTTGTTTGAGCCCGTGTCTTACTAGCATGCTTAGGTTGTTTTGCTCGAGTCTGTTACTCGTTACTTTCAGTTACTATATCGTATTTATGTTCTGGGGGCTCGATGTTTAATCAATCAATCAATCATGCAAATGTTACTATTAATAATAAATTTGATGATAAGGCACCGGCAGGAGGCCCTTGTGGTTTTGAGGCCTGCTAGTGTCGACCCTAATAGGAAAAGGGTCTTGTCTACCGATCCATGATGAGCGCACTAACCGCATGTGGGAAGCGAGTATGGGCGCCCCCCTCAATTTGACTCGATTCGCATCTCGTCCAAATCGCCTCATTTAGTTCGGGTTTTCCATTTGCTGCATGCATGATCTTGCGAGCCCTTGGTACCGGGTGGAACTTTCGTAGTCGGCATATAGGGGGACACGGTCTTAGAGTGCTATGAGGGTCCTTTTCTTCGGGGCTTGATTAGCCGTGCGCCCAAGGTGCTTTGGGCTTGATGCGAAGAAGAGTTGAGTTGTGTAGAGTACCTCGCTTGGTGGTTAGCTCCCATCTGGCGGGTTATTCTTGCGTGTACGGCTAAATTGGTGCAACCCTGCAGGGATAATCTTCTCGAGAAGCCGTGTTTTCCGCGGTTATGGATTACTTGGTGAAAGTACTGGCTAACAAGTACTCATGACAACTTAAACATAATGAACAAACATGTTACACCCAATGATTAATAACCTGACTAGTAATAGGTTGATGACACAATAATTTGATTCACCTTTAATAAATTGTGTGAGTTATCCTCGGATTGCTTCTTTGGATAAGGGGCGAGATCCAGGATGGGTTTGTTTGAAGTTATCTTTCAGTTGGTTACAATACTCGATCTTATCTCCTTTCTGTTAGCCGGAAGTGGTAGAATCTCTGTAGTTGGTTAGCGCAGCCAGTTGCAGCATCTTTTATATCCCCTTTCTTCCGTTGAACCCAAAGCATCTGTGCTTGGTGTTGACGGGTTACACTTTGGTGAACTGTGAGTCTTGCTTGCCAGTACGTTTATGTACTGACCCCTTTGGGGCTGTTTCCGCAGACCGACGTTTCCGAAGATCTACATGGTGGCTACTACGTGGATCATGACGAGACTGCTGACGAGTAGATAGCGGACCCGGGCAGGATCCGAGACTTCGTGGATGGGCTCCGTCTGTTTGTTTCCGGCCTCTTAGGCCTATTTGGTTTCTTGTCTGTACTCAGACATGTTGAATGCTTCCGCTGTATTGTAATGATGTATTGTTGGGGCATGTGCCCTCTGAATGATTGTATTTGCTATCTCTGCTCTAATGAGAGCTATTTGCAAGTTATTTCAACCTTTTGTGTCGTAGAGATCTGTTGTGATATCTTTTGTTCAAAGCTGTTGACGTACCATGTGTGATTGGTATGAAGTACGTCGACAGTAGTGCCTTTGATCTCTAGTGGATAGTTTACATCGACGATGGAATAGCAGGGCTTGTGTTGTTGTCGCGCATAAGCGCAGGCCTACCAGGAAGCTGGGACGTGGGAGCAGTTATGCCCCATAATCCAAGCATCTGCTATCCAGTTCGTACGGTGAGTATCCCCTAGAAATCAGGGTGCGACAAATGGTATCAGAGCCTGTCTGCCTGTAGGATCCCTTTTTACTGGTCGCAGTTGAGTCTAGAAACTATTTTGTAGCTATATAGGAAAAAAAATGAAACGTGAGAGTAGGAATTCTGTTCTTTTTCTTCTTTCCACCCACCCTCCCTTTTCTGGTAAGGAAGTGCAACGTTGTTTTCCCTTCTCATCTAAACTTTCAAGTTAGGATTTCACGAATCCTGGTTTCTCTAGGATGGTTATATCTACTAGACCATAGGAATGGAGGTGGTTGTGACATGATTTATCATGTTGCCTACTCATGATTGAGAACGGAGGCGTGTAAGCCCCGGAAGCAGATCCTCTATTCCTTAAGCAGTAGATATTGATCCTTTAGAAGCCCGGATGGGTTTTTCCATAGTACCTTAGGAGTTTTGTTCTCGTTTTTCCCGGTGTTGCTTCGTTATCCTGTTTTTCTCAACATCCTTTTCGTCCGTTGAAATCTTGTTGTTGTTTTCCACTTCAAATCTTCTACCGGCGTATAATCAAAACTTCCTCGTAAACTCTTATCCAGTTAAAGTGTTATTTGATACCGGAGAATCACATTCCTTTGTGTCAACAATATTTTCCACAACATACAACCTAATTCTGGTTCCACTAAGCAATCAAATCTCTGTTCACTCCCCGGGATCTCAAATGTTGACTTCCAAGATAAGTAAGAACAATCCAATAATAATGGGAGGCCACATATTCCTCGTTACTCTCATGTTGATGATTCTGACATTGTTGTTATTCTTGGTGTTGCACTGATGTCAATAACTCTGTTCCACCATTCTAGCCAGATAATCTATTCCCCAAATGAGTCAAGTTCTGTTCAACTATACACCCTCAATACAAAACCTCTCCCTTTACTTGAAAATGTTCCGGTGGTTTGCAAATTCCCTGACGTCTATCCAAGGTGCACGATGTGTTTCACGTATCACAGCTCAAGAGAATCTTCCCAAGAAGTATCCGGACCTTTTCTTTTCTCAGTAGGAATCTCGGGGCGCGATTCCTTCAAGGGGGGGCGTTTTGTAACATCCCAAGTCTGAAAAATAGCCTTTAGAATGTTTGCTCCCTGTTATTTTATGTTTTGCATCATGGCATCATGTTGATTGCAATTGTTTTGTTTGTTTTCCATTTGTTTTCCTCTGTTTTCAGTTGTTTTCCAACTGTTTTTCATTTGTTTTCCTTTGTTTTCTATTTGAATTTCAAACCAAAATTCAAACTTGTTGTTTCATCCTTGTGATGTTACAATTTCCAAAATGTTATCTCAAATAAAAACAACAAATTGTTATCATGTTATTCCATAAGGAATCAACTAATAAAATGGTGCCTTATTTCCATTAATTATTTCCAATGTGATTTCAAAGGCAAAGCAAATCTTTCAAACAGAACCCAACTTGGAGTTATAAAAATAATGACCAAAAACATTTTATACTCTTGTTTCCAATTAAAACATTTGGATCAATCTATTAAGATGTTGGATTTAATCAAACCATTACATTCCAAATCAAATTTCAAACTCAAATCAATTTTCCCAAATCAGCACCCAATTGAATCTATGAAGTTCACCAAACAATTATAATCTTTAATCAATGTTAATCAATAGGGGTCACCCTATTAAAGTGTTTGTTTACATTAATGTTTAATTAATATTAAAATTCACCCAATTTTGGTTTTATGAACAAACAACAATTACATTTGAAAACTTTGGAAAACAAAAATTAGTTTTGAGTGGCTATTTGAAAAACTCAACTAACCAAATTTTTTTCATAAATGTTATTAACTTAAAAACCCCCAAACCTTATTTGGAGTCCAACTAACCAATTAATCAAATTAATATTCCCAAAATAATTTGAAGCTATTGATAAATTGCTTTAATTACTGTTTTTGCAACATTGCTAAGAAAGTTATTCATAAAAAGAAAATAAGGAAAAACCCTAAACTCCCCCTCCAAATTCTATTTTCCTTCTCCCTCTTTTATCTATTCCCAAAAATTGTTCATAATACAAAGCAAACAACAAAAAAATAAATAAATAGAAGAGAGGGGTGGAGAGAGAAGAGAAGCCCACCCATCCTCTTTCTCCCTAAGGCCCACTCCCTTCTTTTCCCTTCTCTCCCCCATGCCCACTCTCTTTTCCTTCTGGCCCAACCCCTCCTCCCTGCTTGTCGTCTTCCTCGCCAGTACGATCACCTCCAGAACCGATCGATCAACCTCCACCTCCCTCCAGATGCTTGCCGTACTGGCCCCCTTTCTCCTTAAGTATCCCCCTCTACCCTAGACCCCCTAGAAACCCTAGCTAGTTCCTCCCATAGCCGCCATCCTCTTCTCCCTGCTTCCCTCTGTAATTCTGCAACGTCTGAACCTGTACATCCGCCACCGAAAAAAAAAACCTCTCCTTACTCCGGTGATCGCCGGTGTTCCGGCCACTTTCCGGCCAGGGCGGGTGCGGGAATGGAATCCCCGCACCGCCCTCTCCCTCCTCGACCTCTCGTCCGCCCTCGAGGAGGTCCGATGCGCCGCCGCCGTCCAAGTTCTCGCCGGACCGCCTCCCTGCTGCCCTGCAGCGACCCGACCCCTCCTGCTCCCGATTTCTGCCAGGTGAGGTCCCTCGTCTCCCTTCCTCCCTCTCCCTCCGACCGCAGCACCACACCCCACACATCCCCGCACCCGCAGATCACCGGCGCCCCCGCAGGAACACCACGACGAGCCACTGTTTCCGCTGGCCGTCGTTCTGTCCAGGCACAGAAGCGATCACGATTCAGTCAAGTTCAGTTAACCGCCTAGCGGAAGCATATCCACCCCCCCGAGCCTTACCTGACAAGCAACCGAGCAGTACCGCAGTGGTTCCGTCCGCTGAGCGCACCCAGGAGGGGGTGGGTTCGAATCCCACCCCCGCGGAATAAACCCTTTTATTCCTCTGTTTTTTTCTAAAGCACTGCACAAACAGCAAATCACACCTAAGTCCCTGTATTTCTTTTCTAGGTCCCTGTAGTTTCTTTCTAAGTCCCTGTTTATTTTTCCTAAGTCCCTAGCTGCAATACAAATGGCAGAATAATAACAAAACTTGTAAAATGCATAAAAAATTCATCCCAACTCCAATTTTGACTTTTTAAATATGTTTTCAGTACCAAATTAAATGTTCTACCCAAATATAAAATTTGTTTACTGTTTTGAATATTTTAAATTGGTGCAATATTTGAAAACTTGTCAAATTCACTTAAACGTGCTAAATTCATAACTTGTTCATAAAAATTCCAAATTTCACAAACCAAATATGTTTTCCAATCAACTTTTCATGAACTTTCCAAATATAAATTTTGTTTGCTGTTTTGAATAATTTAAATTGCTGAAAACACCTGTTTCTTGTTTATTGCATTTAAAAATTGCCAAAATAATAACTTGCTCATTTTAAATCCAATTTCCACAAATGAAATATGTTTTCCATGCAAAATTAAACCCTCTTTCCAAATATAAACTTTGGTTTCTGTTTTGAATAATTAAAATTGGTTAAATAATTTAAACCTTGTTTAATTCATTTAAAATTGGTAATTTCATAACTTGATCAAAACAAATTCTTTTGGGACATATAAAATATGTTTTCCAACCCTAAAAGTATAAACTTTTCAAATATGAATTTGGTTAATGCTTTGAACAAATAAAAATTCAAATAAGTTCATGTTTGAATTAAATTCATTTAATTCTTGTTTAACCTTGTTTAATTCATAAATAATTTATTTGAAATCCTTTTTCAACAAGTGAAACATGTAATCCACCTAAAATTTGGTGTTCTTTTCAAATATAAACTTTGTTATCTATTTTGAACAATTAGAAGTGGTGAAAACAACAAATGCTTGTGTGACACCTTTAAGTAACCAAAATTTCCCAAATTAATAAATGAATTTCTAAACTTGTTAAACCTTATTTCCATTTGGTTCTATTGTTGTTATTTTTCTGTTTTCCTCATCCATGCATCATGCTAATTCACTTCCATATGATGATTAGTTGTAAAACAATTAATTCAACCATAATTCATGGGCTTTCCATATGCAATCCAATTGCATATGGGTCCATTTAATCCTGTTTCTATCTTGTCAACTAGGTTATTTTGATGCAACCATTAACTTGTCATGCATCATCTTGATTGTGCACAATGCCATGATAATGATTGTTTATATTTCTGCCTTGTCTGTTTGCTTCTTCTCGGATACACGACGACGTTGAGACCGACGATCCTTACGACACCCCTTCTAAGGATCTAGCTCAGTACCAGGCTACTGGGTTTTGCAGGCAAGTTATCACTCACATGAACCATTGTGTTCCTTTCAACATTGGTTACCGATACTTTCCGTTGTCTATTTCTGCTAGCCTTAGTAGTAGTTGTTTCTGTTACGAACCTATCACATGTATCCTTTAACCCTGATATTGCCTCACCTCCATACCTATAACCTTTTGTTTGAGCCCGTGTCTTACTAGCATGCTTAGGTTGTTTTGCTCGAGTCTGTTACTCGTTACTTTCAGTTACTATATCGTATTTATGTTCTGGGGGCTCGATGTTTAATCAATCAATCAATCATGCAAATGTTACTATTAATAATAAATTTGATGATAAGGCACCGGCAGGAGGCCCTTGTGGTTTTGAGGCCTGCTAGTGTCGACCCTAATAGGAAAAGGGTCTTGTCTACCGATCCATGATGAGCGCACTAACCGCATGTGGGAAGCGAGTATGGGCGCCCCCCTCAATTTGACTCGATTCGCATCTCGTCCAAATCGCCTCATTTAGTTCGGGTTTTCCATTTGCTGCATGCATGATCTTGCGAGCCCTTGGTACCCGGGTGGAAATTTCGTAGTCGGCATATAGGGGGACACGGTCTTAGAGTGCTATGAGGGTCCCTTTTCTTCGGGGCTTGATTAGCCGTGCGCCCAAGGTGCTTTGGGGTTGATGCGAAGAAGAGTTGAGTTGTGTAGAGTACCTCGCTTGGTGGGTTAGCTCCCATCTGGCGGGTTATTCTTGCGTGTACGGCTAAATTGGTGCAACCCTGCAGGGATAATCTTCTCGAGAAGCCGTGTTTTCCGCGGTTATGGATTACTTGGTGAAAGTACTGGCTAACAAGTACTCAGGACAACTTAAACATAATGAACAAACATGTTACACCCAATGATTAATAACCTGACTAGTAATAGGTTGATGACACAATAATTTGATTCACCTTTAATACAATTGTGTGAGTTATCCTCGGATTGCTTCTTTGGATAAGGGGCGAGATCCAGGATGGGTTTGTTTGAAGTTATCTTTCAGTTGGTTACAATACTCGATCTTATCTCCTTTCTGTTAGCCGGAAGTGGTAGAATCTCTGTAGTTGGTTAGCGCAGCCAGTTGCAGCATCTTTTATATCCCCTTCTTCCGTTGAACCCAAAGCATCTGTGCTTGGTGTTGACGGGTTACACTTTGGTGAACTGTGAGTCTTGCTTGCCAGTACGTTTATGTACTGACCCCTTTGGGGCTGTGGTTTCCGCAGACCGACGTTTCCGAAGATCTACATGGTGGCTACTACGTGGATCATGACGAGACTGCTGACGAGTAGATAGCGGACCCGGGCAGGATCCGAGACTTCGTGGATGGGCTCCGTCTGTTTGTTTCCGGCCTCTTAGGCCTATTTGGTTCTTGTCTGTACTCAGACATGTTGAATGCTTCCGCTGTATTGTAATGATGTATTGTTGGGGCATGTGCCCTCTGAATGATTGTATTTGCTATCTCTGCTCTAATGAGAGCTATTTGCAAGTTATTTCAACCTTTTGTGTCGTAGAGATCTGTTGTGATATCTTTTGTTCAAAGCTGTTGACGTACCATGTGTGATTGGTATGAAGTACGTCGACAGTAGTGCCTTTGATCTCTAGTGGATAGTTTACATCGACGATGGAATAGCAGGGCTTGTGTTGTCGCGCATAAGCGCAGGCCTACCAGGAAGCTGGGACGGGAGCAGTTATGCCCCATAATCCAAGCATCTGCTATCCAGTTCGTACGGTGAGTATCCCCTAGAAATCAGGGTGCGACAAATGGTATCAGAGCCTGTCTGCCTGTAGGATCCCTTTTTACTGGTCGCAGTTGAGTCTAGAAACTATTTTGTAGCTATATAGGAAAAAAATGAAACGTGAGAGTAGGAATTCTGTTCTTTTTCTTCTTTCCCCACCCACCCTCCCTTTTCTGGTAAGGAAGTGCAACGTTGTTTTCCCTTCTCATCTAAACTTTCAAGTTAGGATTTCACGAATCCTGGTTTCTCTAGGATGGTTATATCTACTAGACCATAGGAATGGAGGTGGTTGTGACATGATTTATCATGTTGCCTACTCATGATTGAGAACGGAGGCGTGTAAGCCCCGGAAGCAGATCCTCTATTCCTTAAGCAGTAGATATTGATCCTTTAGAAGCCCGGATGGGTTTTTCCATAGTACCTTAGGAGTTTTGTTCTCGTTTTTCCCGGTGTTGCTTCGTTATCCTTTTTTCTCAACATCCTTTTCGTCCGTTGAAATCTTGTTGTTGTTTTCCACTTCAAATCTTCTACCGGCGTATAATCAAAACTTCCTCGTAAACTCTTATCCAGTTAAAGTGTTATTTGATACCGGAGAATCACATTCCTTTGTGTCAACAATATTTTCCACAACATACAACCTAATTCTGGTTCCACTAAGCAATCAAATCTCTGTTCACTCCCGGGATCTCAAATGTTGACTTCCAAGATAAGTAAGAACAATCCAATAATAATGGGAGGCCACATATTCCTCGTTACTCTCATGTTGATGATTCTGACATTGATGTTATTCTTGGTGTTGCACTGATGTCAATAACTCTGTTCCACCATTCTAGCCAGATAATCTATTCCCAAATGAGTCAAGTTGTTCAACTATACACCCTCAATACAAAACCTCTCCCTTTACTTGAAAATGTTCCGGTGGTTTGCAAATTCCCTGACGTCTATCCAAGGTGCACGATGTGTTTCACGTATCACAGCTCAAGAGAATCTTCCCAAGAAGTATCCGGACCTTTTCTTTTCTCAGTAGGAATCTCGGGGCGCGATTCCTTCAAGGGGGGGCGTTTTGTAACATCCCAAGTCTGAAAAATAGCCTTTAGAATGTTTGCTCCCTGTTTTTATGTTTTGCATCATGGCATCATGTTGATTGCAATTGTTTTGTTTGTTTTCCATTTTTTTTCCTCTGTTTTCAGTTGTTTTCCAACTGTTTTTCATTTGTTTTCCTTTGTTTTCTATTTGAATTTCAAACCAAAATTCAAACTTGTTGTTTCATCCTTGTGATGTTACAATTTCCAAAATGTTATCTCAAATAAAAACAACAAATTGTTATCATGTTATTCCATAAGGAATCAACTAATAAAATGGTGCCTTATTTCCATTAATTATTTCCAATGTGATTTCAAAGGCAAAGCAAATCTTTCAAACAGAACCCAACTTGGAGTTATAAAAATAATGACCAAAAACATTTTATACTCTTGTTTCCAATTAAAACATTTGGATCAATCTATTAAGATGTTGGATTTAATCAAACCATTACATTCCAAATCAAATTTCAAACTCAAATCAATTTTCCCAAATCAGCACCCAATTGAATCTATGAAGTTCACCAAACAATTATAATCTTTAATCAATGTTAATCAATAGGGGTCACCCTATTAAAGTGTTTGTTTACATTAATGTTTAATTAATATTAAAATTCACCCAATTTTGGTTTTATGAACAAACAACAATTACATTTGAAAACTTTGGAAAACAAAAAATTAGTTTTGAGTGGCTATTTGAAAAACTCAACTAACCAAATTTTTTTCCTAAATGTTATTAACTTAAAACCCCCAAACCTTATTTGGAGTCCAACTAACCAATTAATCAAATTAATATTCCCAAAATAATTTGAAGCTATTGATAAATTGCTTTAATTACTGTTTTTGCAACATTGCTAAGAAAGTTATTCATAAAAAGAAATAAGGAAAAACCCTAAACTCCCCCTCCAAATTCTATTTTCCTTCTCCCTTTTATCTATTCCCAAAAATTGTTCATAATACAAAGCAAACAACAAAAAAATAAATAAATAGAAGAGAGGGGTGGAGAGAGAAGAGAAGCCCACCCATCCTCTTTCTCCCTAAGGCCCACTCCCTTCTTTTCCCTTCTCTCCCCCAGGCCCACTCTCTTTTCCTTCTGGCCCAACCCTCCTCCTGCTTGTCGTCTTCCTCGCCAGTACGATCACCTCCAGAACCGATCGATCAACCTCCACCTCCCTCCAGATGCTTGCCGTACTGGCCCCCTTTCTCCTTAAGTATCCCCTCTACCCTAGACCCCCTAGAAACCCTAGCTAGTTCCCCATAGCCGCCATCCTCTTCTCCCTGCTTCCCTCTGTAATTCTGCAACGTCTGAACCTGTACATCCGCCACCGAAAAAAAAAACCTCTCCTTACTCCGGTGATCGCCGGTGTTCCGGCCACTTTCCGGCCAGGGCGGGTGCGGGAATGGAATCCCCGCACCGCCCTCTCCCTCCTCGACCTCTCGTCCGCCCTCGAGGAGGTCCGATGCGCCGCCGCCGTCCAAGTTCTCGCCGGACCGCCTCCCTGCTGCCCTGCAGCGACCCGACCCCTCCTGCTCCCGATTGCTGCCAGGTGAGGTCCCTCGTCTCCCTCCCTCCCTCTCCCTCCGACCGCAGCACCACACCCCACACATCCCCGCACCCGCAGATCACCGGCGCCCCCGCAGGAACACCACGACGAGCCACTGTTTCCGCTGGCCGTCGTTCTGTCCAGGCACAGAAGCGATCACGATTCAGTCAAGTTCAGTTAACCGCCTAGCGGAAGCATATCCACCCCCCCGAGCCTTACCTGACAAGCAACCGAGCAGTACCGCAGTGGTTCCGTCCGCTGAGCGCACCCAGGAGGGGGTGGGTTCGAATCCCACCCCCGCGGAATTAAACCTTTTTCCTGTTTTTTTCTAAAGCACTGCACAAACAGCAAATACACCTAAGTCCCTGTATTTCTTTTCTAGGTCCCTGTAGTTTCTTTCTAAGTCCCTGTTTATTTTTCCTAAGTCCCTAGCTGCAATACAAATGGCAGAATAATAACAAAACTTGTAAAATGCATAAAAATTTCATCCAACTCCAATTTTGACTTTTTAAATATGTTTTCAGTACCAAATTAAATGTTCTACCCAATATAAAATTTGTTTACTGTTTTGAATATTTTAATTGGTGCAATATTTGAAAACTTGTCAAATTCACTTAAACGTGCTAAATTCATAACTTGTTCATAAAAATTCCAAATTTCACAAACCAAATATGTTTTCCAATCAACTTTTCATGAACTTTCCAAATATAAATTTTGTTTGCTGTTTTGAATAATTTAAATTGCTGAAAACACCTGTTCTTGTTTATTGCATTTAAAAATTGCCAAAATAATAACTTGCTCATTTAAATCCAATTTCCACAAATGAAATATGTTTTCCATGCAAAATTAAACCCTCTTTCCAAATATAAACTTTGTTTTCTGTTTTGAATAATTAAAATTGGTTAAATAATTTAAACCTTGTTTAATTCATTTAAAATTGGTAATTTCATAACTTGATCAAACAAATTCTTTTGGGACATATAAAATATGTTTCCAACCCTAAAAGTATAAACTTTTCAAATATGAATTTGGTTAATGCTTTGAACAAATAAAAATTCAAATAAGTTCATGTTTGAATTAAATTTCATTTAATTCTTGTTTAACCTTGTTTAATTCATAAATAATTTATTTGAAATCCTTTTTCAACAAGTGAAACATGTAATCCACCTAAAATTTGGTGTTCTTTTCAAATATAAACTTTGTTATCTATTTTGAACAATTAGAAGTGGTGAAAACAACAAATGCTTGTGTGACACCTTTAAGTAACCAAAATTTCCCAAATTAATAAATGAATTTCTAAACTTGTTTAAACCTTATTTCCATTTGGTTCTATTGTTGTTATTTTCTGTTTTCCTCATCCATGCATCATGCTAATTCACTTCCATATGATGATTAGTTGTAAAACAATTAATTCAACCATAATTCATGGGCTTTCCATATGCAATCCAATTGCATATGGGTCCATTTAATCCTGTTCTATCTTGTCAACTAGGTTATTTTGATGCAACCATTAACTTGTCATGCATCATCTTGATTGTGCACAATGCCATGATAATGATTGTTTATATTTCTGCCTTGTCTGTTTGCTTCTTCTCGGATACACGACGACGTTGAGACCGACGATCCTTACGACACCCCTTCTAAGGATCTAGCTCAGTACCAGGCTACTGGGTTTTGCAGGCAAGTTATCACTCACATGAACCATTGTGTTCCTTTCAACATTGGTTACCGATACTTTCCGTTGTCTATTTCTGCTAGCCTTAGTAGTAGTTGTTTCTGTTACGAACCTATCACATGTATCCTTTAACCCTGATATTGCCTCACCTCCATACCTATAACCTTTTGTTTGAGCCCGTGTCTTACTAGCATGCTTAGGTTGTTTTGCTCGAGTCTGTTACTCGTTACTTTCAGTTACTATATCGTATTTATGTTCTGGGGGCTCGATGTTAATCAATCAATCAATCATGCAAATGTTACTATTAATAATAAATTTGATGATAAGGCACCGGCAGGAGGCCCTTGTGGTTTTGAGGCCTGCTAGTGTCGACCCTAATAGGAAAAGGGTCTTGTCTACCGATCCATGATGAGCGCACTAACCGCATGTGGGAAGCGAGTATGGGCGCCCCCCTCAATTTGACTCGATTCGCATCTCGTCCAAATCGCCTCATTTAGTTCGGGTTTTCCATTTGCTGCATGCATGATCTTGCGAGCCCTTGGTACCCGGGTGGAAATTTCGTAGTCGGCATATAGGGGGACACGGTCTTAGAGTGCTATGAGGGTCCCTTTTCTTCGGGGCTTGATTAGCCGTGCGCCAAGGTGCTTTGGGGTTGATGCGAAGAAGAGTTGAGTTGTGTAGAGTACTCGCTTGGTGGGTTAGCTCCCCATCTGGCGGGTTATTCTTGCGTGTACGGTAAATTGGTGCAACCCTGCAGGGATAATCTTCTCGAGAAGCCGTTTTCCGCGGTTATGGATTACTTGGTGAAAGTACTGGCTAACAAGTACTCAGGACAACTTAAACATAATGAACAAACATGTTACACCCAATGATTAATAACCTGACTAGTAAAGGTTGATGACACAATAATTTGATTCACTTTAATACAATTGTGTGAGTTATCCTCGGATTGCTTCTTTGGATAAGGGGCGAGATCCAGGATGGGTTTGTTTGAAGTTATCTTTCAGTTGGTTACAATACTCGATCTTATCTCCTTTCTGTTAGCCGGAAGTGGTAGAATCTCTGTAGTTGGTTAGCGCAGCCAGTTGCAGCATCTTTTATATCCCCTTTCTTCCGTTGAACCCAAAGCATCTGTGCTTGGTGTTGACGGGTTACACTTTGGTGAACTGTGAGTCTTGCTTGCCAGTACGTTTATGTACTGACCCCTTTGGGGCTGTGGTTTCCGCAGACCGACGTTTCCGAAGATCTACATGGTGGCTACTACGTGGATCATGACGAGACTGCTGACGAGTAGATAGCGGACCCGGGCAGGATCCGAGACTTCGTGGATGGGCTCCGTCTGTTTGTTTCCGGCCTCTTAGGCCTATTTGGTTCTTGTCTGTACTCAGACATGTTGAATGCTTCCGCTGTATTGTAATGATGTATTGTTGGGGCATGTGCCCTCTGAATGATTGTATTTGCTATCTCTGCTCTAATGAGAGCTATTTGCAAGTTATTTCAACCTTTTGTGTCGTAGAGATCTGTTGTGATATCTTTTGTTCAAAGCTGTTGACGTACCATGTGTGATTGGTATGAAGTACGTCGACAGTAGTGCCTTTGATCTCTAGTGGATAGTTTACATCGACGATGGAATAGCAGGGTTTGTGTTGTCGCGCATAAGCGCAGGCCTACCAGGAAGCTGGGACGTGGGAGCAGTTATGCCCCATAATCCAAGCATCTGCTATCCAGTTCGTACGGTGAGTATCCCCTAGAAATCAGGGTGCGACAGGGTGT
>JAPCYS010003465.1:0-20488 GCA_028641055.1 Alopecurus myosuroides | reverse complement strand
CCCCGCGACCACCGCCTGAATCCACCCTCGCCGCCGTCGCCATGCAGCTTCCCCCTCCTATCTAAACACGGGAACTAAACCCCCTCGTCACCCTCTCTCGGTTGGACACCCGCACGCGCTCGGTGAACCCCGGAAACGCCGCCGCCATCTGCTACCTCGCCTCCGGCCACCGATGGCGCCCCTCTGAACATTTGCTCGCCGACGTCGCAGTCTTACTCCTCGTCGCGATCCAGCACTGGACTTCATCCGCCGCTTCTCCCTCGACATCCTGGACGTCCCAGCTGAGCCCGTCACCGTCGGGAACGCCGCCGCCATCTCCGTCACCGCAGTGGCAACCACCTCGCCGTCGTTCACCTTCTGTAACCCCACGGTGAGCGACCATCACCTCCTCCTCCTACCTGTTCTTTGGTCGCAAGCACAGACGCATCCATCCCGTACTGCATCCACCGCCACGGCGCAGCACGGCCCCGCTGTTCACACGGCGGCGAGCGCCTAGCTCTGTCAGCGTTTGGTCATGTTTTCGTCAGCGTAAAATTCAGTAACGAAGAGGAAACATAACTTGGCTGCGCAGCTGTTAACTGACAACAAAACGCATCCACTCCACTGGTCACGTTCCATTCAGCGCAGCGCAGCGACCGGGGTCGACCCGCGGGCGCAACCTTTTTCTCGTTTTTCTTCGCGCAGCAGGGCCCACTGGTCATAGACCGCGGTGCCCTGTCACCTCCCACCCGCGCCACGCAAGCGCACCGCTGTCCTGGGCCCCCCTGGCAGTGCCTAGGGTATGGTCCAGTGCGGTGTAAAACTGTTTTGCATGTTTCTGTTTAAATTGCTGAATCATTTTAAATGGCAGAACTAATCCCTAAAATAAAAACTTTAATAACTTTTAAGCTAAAACTCCAATAAATAAAAGTTATATATGTTTTCTGTTCCAAATTAAATGATCTTTCCAAATAATCCATTTGTTCACTGTTTTGAAACTTCAAAATGCAATTTAAATTTGAATCCAAATAATTCAAATGCAAATTTCTAAAATCAATAACTAATTCATTATTAATCCAATAAATGCAAATAAAATATGTTTTCCATACCATTTCACCTCACCTTTGCAAATATAATTTTTGTTTCCTGGTTTGAATAATTTAAATTGCCTAAATAATTTAATCCTTGTTTAATTCATTTAAATTTGATAAAATCATAACGTGCTCAAAATAAAATAACTTTGAACATGCAAAATATGTTTTCAAACCATCAAAGTGTGAACTTCTCAAATGTGAGTTTGAATTTATGTTTTGAATAAATAAAACTTCAATAATATTCAAACTTGTTTTAAATTCAATTAAAACTTGTTTAATATTGTTTAAGTCATAATAAATTCATCCTAACTCCTATTTCAAAATTTGAAACATGTAATCCAACTAAAATTTGATGTTCTTTTCAACAACAATTTTTGTTAATTGTTTTGCACACTTTAAATTGATGAAAACAACAATTGCTTGTGTGACATGTTTAAGTAACCAAACTTTCCACACTTAACCAATAATTCCCAAACTTGTTAAACCTTATTTCAATTGGTTATTGTTGTTATTTTGCTGTTTTCCTCATCCATGCATCATGCTAATCCACTTTCACCTATTGGTTAGTTGGAAAACAATTGTTTCAACCATAATTCATGGGATTTTCATATGCAACTCAAATTGCATATGGGTCCATTTAAATCTGTTTATCTTGTCAACTAGATTATTTCTATGCATCAATTAAATTGTCATGCATCCATATCTTGATCATGCTGGATCTTTTGCCGTAGTAGTAATTGTTGCATCCGGTGTTTGTTCGAGGTTCGTTGCTTCTTCCCGGATAGGACGTTGAGATGATGTGAGCAACGACAAGTTCTGCTACCTTGCGGGATCTCAGGCAAGTATACTCACTTGCTGCCATATGGCTGCCTTTCATCACTTGTTACCGATTCTTTCCGTTGATTCTTTTCTGCTATCCTTAGTAGTAGTTGTTTCTGTTACAAACCCATCACATGAATCCCTTAACCTTGATATTGCCTCACCTCCATACCTATAACCATTGCTTGTTGCCCGTGTCTTACTATCTTGCTTAGGGTTGTTTTGCTCGAGTCTGTACCCGTTACTTTCTGTTACTACTCTATTATGTTCTAGGGGCTCGATGGTTAATCAATCAATCATGCTAATGTTATTTTTTAATAATAAATTTGATGATAAGGCACCGGCAGGAGGCCCTTTGTGGTTTTGAGGCCTGCTAGTGTCGACCCTAATAGGAAAAGGGTCTTGTCTACTGATCCATGATGAGCGCACTAACCGCATGTGGGAAGCGAGTATGGGCGCCCCCCTCAATTTGACTCGATTCGCATCTCGTCCAAATCGCCTCATTTAGTTCGGGTTTTCCATTTGCTGCATGCATGATCTTGCGAGCCCTTGGTACCCGGGTGGAACTTTCGTAGTCGGCATATAGGGGGACACGTTCTTAGAGTGCTATGAGGGTCCATTTTCTTCTGGGCTCGATTAGCCGTGCGCCCAAGGTGCTTTGGGCTTGATGCGAAGAAGAGTTGAGTTGTGTAGAGTACCCCGCTTGGTGGGAGGCATCCCATCTGGCGGGTTATTCTTGCGTGTACGACCAAATTGGTGCAACCCTGCAGGGATAATCTTCTCGAGAAGCCGTGTTTTCCGCGGTTATGGATTACTTGGTGAAAGTACTGGCTAACAAGTACTCAGGACAACTTAAACATAATGATCAACCATGTTACACCCAATGATTAACAACTTGACTAGTAATAGTTTATTCATAAATAACTTGATTCACATCTAATGCAACTGTGTGAGTTATCCTCGGATTGCTTCTTCGGATAAGGGGCGAGATCCAGGATGGGTTTGTTTGGAGTTACTTTCAGTTGGTTACAATACTCGATCTTATCTTCTTTCTGTTAGCCGGAAGTTGTAGTATCTTTCTGTAGTTGGTTAGTGCAGCCTGTTGTCGCTTATTTGCAATAACCCCCTTCCTTTCCTTTGATCCCAAAGTATTTGTATCTTGTGATGACTGGCTACGCCGGTATCTTGTGAGTATGGTTTATCCACTTGCCAGTACTTAACCGTACTGACCCACGAATCTCTTTCGTGGCTGCATATTCAACATTGCAGCCAACAGGTTTGAAGTCTGACGACGTTAGCTTGGGAATCCCTCCGGCTTGGCCTGGGCAGGGATTGGACGCTCTCGGTTATCTTCAGGACTCTTAGTCCAATTTGGATCTTGTCCGTAGCCGGACGCTATGTTGTTTCTTCCGCTGTTATTTGGATCTTTGTATTGTATCAGTTGTATCCCTGGCTCGTTTGAGTCATCTTGTATCTATCTGTTTCTGTTGTAATTGTGGAATATTCGTGAACTGTTGTAATGTTATCATAAGTGGCAACCTGGAATCGGTTATTATGCGGATTTGGCGGGAATGCTGAAACCTGCATAGTGCCCGATCTCGGGGCGTCACAAAATGGTATCAGAGCCTTGGTTCCGATTCCCGAGATTGTTTCGATACGAATGGTTATCGAAGCAACGGGTCCGCAAAGCCTGTAGGTTAACCTCGCTAACGGTCGTTGTTTCTATAGCGTCAAAAACTATTTCTGCTAAACTATTTTGGAAAAACATCTCGATAGGATTCTTGTTTTCTCCTTATCCCTATTCTATTTCCCCTCCCATCCTATTTGTTTTGGAGTCTCCCCCTTGTCTATCTTTCAAAGTGTTAGGATCCTACGTGGGTGGACGTTTTCTGAGCTTTTAACCTAATAGGTTCGACCATCGGAAGGTTCCTGGTGGAAGAACATCGTCGTCACTCCGAGCAAGAATCCCTTGTTAGTGGTGTCGAGGAGATCAACTGGAAGCACGAAGAATCGATAGTCGAACTTCTTTCCCCTCCCGGGTAAGCAGGTGGATTGCGAGGGCGCAATCCCTTGTTAGTGGTGTCGTCTGTAACTCCTGGGGTGTTACCCTGTTAGAGAGTGTTTGTTTTCTTTTTGTTTGCATCATATGCATCCCATGAGCATTGCATTCTGTTTTTCAAAACAAATCAAAATTCAAAACAATTTAAACTTTCACCCCTTGCTCAAAAATTTCCAATTTCAAACTTGCAAACTAAATCACTCATTTGTTTTCAATAGTTTGAAATTGTTTTAAACAAATTGCCTGCTAAGTAAAAATTGTCCCTGTTATTAAAACCCTAATGGCTAATTCAAAAATTCAAATCAAATCACTCATTAACTTGTTGGTTTTAATCAAACAATTAATTCAATCAATAACTTCCAAATCATTTCAAGTTCAAATCAAATCTTCAAAACATCAATCAACTTGAGTTTATAACAAATCTCCAAACCAATCAACTAATTTTAATCACTTAAACAATAGGGGTTACCCTATTAAAATGCCTTGTTTTCATAATGTTGATCAATATCAAAATTCTTTTAATTATGGTTTCAAATACAAACAGCATGTTAAATCTCAACTTTTGGCAAACCAATCTTGGTATTTATTTGATAATGTTCTAAATAGCTTAACCTAAATTTTCTGGAATTTTTAATAAGCTAAAACCTAGCCTTTTCTTCCAAAGCTGTTTTCTGCAAAAAAAAAACAGAAAAAGAAAAGAAGGAGGAAACGCCGCGCTCGCAGCAGCTACCAGCCCCTACCCAACTAAACCTAACCTAGCGCGCGGCCCAGCCCAGCTACGCGCGTACCGGTTCGATCAGGCCGCCCCCGTCGTCTTCGCTGCGTACGGCAGCGCATCGGAGGCTGCCACGGCGGCAGCCATCGCCTCCGACGGCCAGGAGCAAGACCCTAACCCAATAAAGACCCCCTAGGCCCCTGGCAGGTGCCCTAGCCCTAGCCTCCCTCGCTCCCCGCGCCCCGCCGCCGGATTTTCCACCTCGCAGCCACCGTCTCCCCTCTCTGTTCTTCCTCCCCGGCGACCACCGCCTGAATCCACCCTCGCCGCCGTCGCCATGCAGCTTCCCCCTCCTATCTAAACACGGGAACTAAACCCCCTCGTCACCCTCTCTCGGTTGGACACCCGCACGCGCTCGGTGAACCCCGGAAACGCCGCCGCCATCTGCTACGTCGCCTCCGGCCACCGATGACGCCCCTCTGAACATTTGCTCGCCGACGTCGCAGTCTTACTCCTCGTCGCGATCCAGCTGCTGGACTTCATCCGCCGCTTCTCCCTCGACATCCTGGACGTCCCAGCTGAGCCCGTCACCGTCGGGAACGCCGCCGCCATCTCCGTCACCGCAGCGGCAACCACCTCGCCGTCGTTCACCTTCTGTAACCCCACGGTGAGCGACCATCACCTCCTCCTCTTACCTGTTCTTTGGTCGCAAGCACAGACGCATCCATCCCCGTACTGCATCCACCGCCACGGCGCAGCACGGCCCCGCTGTTCACCGGCGGCGAGCGCCTAGCTCTGTCAGCGTTTGGTCATGTTTTCGTCAGCGTAAAATTCAGTAACGAAGAGGAAACATAACTTGGCTGCGCAGCTGTTAACTGACAACAAAACGCATCCACTCCACTGGTCACGTTCCGTTCAGCGCAGCGCAGCGACCCGGGGTCGATCCCCCGCGGGCGCAACCTTTTTCTCGTTTTTCTTCCGCGCAGCAGGGCCCACTGGTCATAGACCGCGGTGCCCTGTTACCTCCCACCCGCGCCACGCAAGCGCACCGCTGTCCTGGCCCCCCCTGGCAGTGCCTAGGGTATGGTCCAGTGCGGTGTAAAACTATTTTGCACGTTTCTGTTTAAATTGCTGAATCATTTTAAATGGCAGAACTAATCCCTAAAATAAAAACTTTAATAACTTTTAAGCTAAAACTCCAATAAATAAAAGTTATATATGTTTTCTGTTCCAAATTAAATGATCTTTCCAAATAATCCATTTGTTCACTGTTTTGAAACTTCAAAATGCAATTTAAATTTGAATCCAAATAATTCAAATGCAAATTTCTAAAATCAATAACTAATTCATTATTAATCCAATAAATGCAAATAAAATATGTTTTCCATACCATTTCACCTCACCTTTGCAAATATAATTTTTGTTTCCTGGTTTGAATAATTTAAATTGCCTAAATAATTTAATCCTTGTTTAATTCATTTAAATTTGATAAAATCATAACTTGCTCAAAATAAAATAACTTTGAACATGCAAAATATGTTTTCAAACCATCAAAGTGTGAACTTTTCAAATGTGAGTTTGAATTTATGTTTTGAACAAATAAAACTTCAATAATATTCAAACTTGTTTTAAATTCAATTAAAACTTGTTTAATATTGTTTAAGTCATAATAAATTCATCCTAACTCCTATTTCAAAATTTGAAACATGTAATCCAACTAAAATTTGATGTTCTTTTCAACAACAATTTTTGTTAATTGTTTTGCACACTTTAAATTGATGAAAACAACAATTGCTTGTGTGACATGTTTAAGTAACCAAACTTTCCACACTTAACCAATAATTCCCAAACTTGTTAAACCTTATTTCAATTGGTTCTATTGTTGTTATTTTGCTGTTTTCCTCATCCATGCATCATGCTAATCCACTTTCACCTATTGGTTAGTTGGAAAACAATTGTTTCAACCATAATTCATGGGCTTTTCATATGCAACTCAAATTGCATATGGGTCCATTTAAATCTGTTTATCTTGTCAACTAGATTATTTCTATGCATCAATTAAATTGTCATGCATCCATATCTTGATCATGCTGGATCTTTTGCCGTAGTAGTAATTGTTGCATCCGGTGTTTGTTCGAGGTTCGTTGCTTCTTCCCGGATAGGACGTTGAGATGATGTGAGCAACGACAAGTTCTTCTACCTTGCGGGATCTCAGGCAAGTATACTCACTTGCTGCCATATGGCTGCCTTTCATCACTTGTTACCGATTCTTTCCGTTGATTCTTTTCTGCTATCCTTAGTAGTAGTTGTTTCTGTTACGAACCCATCACATGAATCCCTTAACATTGATATTGCCTCACCTCCATACCTATAACCATTGCTTGTTGCCCGTGTCTTACTATCTTGCTTAGGGTTGTTTTGCTCGAGTCTGTACCCGTTACTTTCTGTTACTACTCTATTATGTTCTGGGGGCTCGATGGTTAATCAATCAATCATGCTAATGTTATTGTTTAATAATAAATTTGATGATAAGGCACCGGCAGGAGGCCCTTTGTGGTTTTGAGGCCTGCTAGTGTCGACCCTAATAGGAAAAGGGTCTTGTCTACTGATCCATGATGAGCGCACTAACCGCATGTGGGAAGCGAGTTGGGCGCCCCCCTCAATTTGACTCGATTCGCATCTCGTCCAAATCGCCTCATTTAGTTCGGGTTTTCCATTTGCTGCATGCATGATCTTGCGAGCCCTTGGTACCCGGGTGGAACTTTCGTAGTCGGCATATAGGGGGACACGTTCTTAGAGTGCTATGAGGGTCCATTTTCTTCTGGGCTCGATTAGCCGTGCGCCCAAGGTGCTTTGGGCTTGATGCGAAGAAGAGTTGAGTTGTGTAGAGTACCCCGCTTGGTGGGAGGCATCCCATCTGGCGGGTTATTCTTGCGTGTACAGCCAAATTGGTGCAACCCTGCAGGGATAATCTTCTCGAGAAGCCGTGTTTTCCGCGGTTATGGATTACTTGGTGAAAGTACTGGCTAACAAGTACTCAGGACAACTTAAACATAATGATCAACCATGTTACACCCAATGATTAACAACTTGACTAGTAATAGTTTATTCACACAAATAACTTGATTCACATCTAATGCAACTGTGTGAGTTATCCTCGGATTGCTTCTTCGGATAAGGGGCGAGATCCAGGATGGGTTTGTTTGGAGTTACTTTCAGTTGGTTACAATACTCGATCTTATCTTCTTTCTGTTAGCCGGAAGTTGTAGTATCTTTCTGTAGTTGGTTAGTGCAGCCTGCTGTCGCTTATTTGCAATAACCCCCTTCCTTTCCTTTGATCCCAAAGTATTTGTATCTTGTGATGACTGGCTACGCCGGTATCTTGTGAGTATGGTTTATCCACTTGCCAGTACTTAACCATACTGACCCACGAATCTCTTTCGTGGCTGCATATTCAACATTGCAGTCAACAGGTTTGAAGTCTCACGACGTTAGCTTGGGAATCCCTCCGGCTTGGCCTGGGCAGGGATTGGACGCTCTCGGTTATCTTCAGGACTCTTAGTCCAATTTGGATCTTGTCCGTAGCCGGACGCTATGTTGTTTCTTCCGCTGTTATTTGGATCTTTGTATTGTATCAGTTGTATCCCTGGCTCGTTTGAGTCATCTTGTATCTATCTGTTTCTGTTGTAATTGTGGAATATTCGTGAACTGTTGTAATGTTATCATAAGTGGCAACCTGGAATCGGTTATTATGCGGATTTGGCGGGAATGCTGAAACCTGCATAGTGCCCGATCTCGGGGCGTCACAGAACCCCGGTCCATTTTCCACACTGTTAAACAAACCACAACTATTTACTTCTTTCTTTACTTACTACAAGCATACATCATTTTCCACACTATACGTCTAATCTTTGTTTTCAGCAAGACCGGTGAGATTGACAACCTCATTGTACCATTGGGACAAAGTATTTTGGTTGTGTTTGCATGCAGGTTTCACGTTGTTGCTGACACCGGTGAAGCGCCAGAACAGTCGTCAGTGGCATCAACCTTCCTGAGATCTTGTTCCTCCTACTGGATTGATAACCTTGGTTCTTAACTGGGGGATATTCTTGTCGCTTGCTCATCACACCTTCCTCTTGGGGTTTCCAACACACCATCCATAGCAATCAATCCCATACCAGCACCCCGGTTATGACTATGCGCTAGCTGCTTCATCTTCTTCTTGGGCGCCCGAGTACGACCACGCGAGGGACGACCCACCATAGTGGGGATATTTCCCGCGCTTTGATTGATATCCACTTAGGCCAAAAGCCTAAGCTTGGGGGGAGGTATACCTACATCACGCTCATTTATATATCATGTTCGGTCGGTTCTTTGTATATCCATGTTTTTCATTTCTCTCGTTTGTTTTCGTTTCTTTTGTTTTTATTGTTTTGTTTTTGCTTTCCAAAACACAAAAAGACCAAAAATATTCCTGTCGTTTCTCTTTGTTTGCTTCTTTAGTTTCTTTATTTGGTTTGCTTTCTTTTCCTGTTTCGGTTTAATATTCAAAAATCCAAAAATATTTTGCTTTGTTCGCTTGTTCTCTTTCTGTTCTTGTTTTAATTGAAAAACCCAAAAATATTTGTTGTTCTTCTTTGGTTTTGTAAAGTTTGTTGCAGAGTTCAACAGTCGTCTGTGACTCCATTGGAGCTTTGTTTTCATTATATATTATTCGAGCCACAAGTGAAGAGCAATAATGACGATCTACGACAATTCAAGTTGTGGTGAGAGGCTGGTATGAACTCTATTTGTTTTCATTTTTGCACATATATCCATCTATGTGACCATGCTTAGTTTGTTCGTATAAGATATATGTGACTTAATGGCTGCTGAATAGTTCGTGCTCTCTTATGTTTAGTTCCAATTTATTAATGGTAAATGACCTGTCATATAAATATTTGTTCGCATTTTTCTATTCGTAGAAGGGTATGCTATTGTAGTAGCCTCCTCTGACTGTTTCATTTGAGTCGACTTGGCACATGCTCACGCATGATAAGACTAAAAACAAAAAGTCAATAAGCCTCGATGATTTATTTTGCCTTAGAGTTCTAGTATCAATTTTGTGCCTTAGTTAACTTTACTTTGTCACAAACATGATTATGATAGTTGTTGCTCTCTTGATTGTGGCTCCCTGTCTATTGCTAGCCTTCACCTGTACTGAGTATGAGCTCTACTCGTGCATCCAACTCCCAAAAACCAAAGTTTTCCAAATGTGTCCACCATACCTACCTATATGTGGTATTTAACCGCCACTCCAAGTAAATTGCTGATGTGCTACCTTTAAAACCTGCTAAAAAACATTCCTGTTTTATGCCCCTGTTTTAGCTCATGAGGACGTAAATAGAGAATCTTTATCTCACTTGTTGATTGAATTTCACACCCTGGACTAGTGGCTTCATCCGCTTATCTAAATGATAGAAGAGCTGGCAGCGGGGAGCCCAGTCCCAAATTAATACACATAAATTCTCTTCACTCTTTTTGCCCATGATTTATCAGTCAAGCATAATTGTGTAAACAAAAGAGAAAGAGGGATGACCTTCTACCCAGATGCGTCGTTCACATGGGAGCCACTCTTGTGAATCCAGTTGGCTTGTGACATACTGTATTTTCTGTTTACCATTCGTTGACATAAGCATACATCTCTCTCAAAATGTTTGCAATACCTCTGTTTAACAAAATAAAAAGCTCTAGCACATGAGTGATCCATGCTTCCCTCTTCGAAGGGACTTTCTTTTACTTTTATGTTGATTCTCCACCATATTCTTTGAGCACTTTCTTGAGAGCATAATTTTCATTCTTAGTATGATGTGTTTGTCCCAAAGCACGGTTGATTGAGGTATAATATTGACACTTGTATCTTTGATATCTTTACTTCTAGTCTTCCCTTGAACTTCAGAGGTGCCATGGCATTTATGTTTTGCCCCACACTTAAGGGCAAGTGAGATACCACTTTATTAGATCCTATTATGAATATTACAATCTTGCAAATAGTTATGCTTCATGTTGTTTATTATTAATATGTTGTTGTCTCTTCATGGTTTGCATAGCCATTAAGTGACATTATCTTGCATGTATCTTATCATGAGCATAATTAAGTATTTGATCATATAGTGAGTATATTTACATCATATGAAACAAATGTGTTCGTAAAAGTCTTTTATCGCACTCAGTTGTCACTGAATTACTTGAGGACAAGCAATAAGCTAAGCTTGGGGGAGTTGATACGTCGAAAACGTATCTCATTTTCCGAACACTTTTCCTATTGTTTCCCTCTAAACTTGTGTGTTTTCAATGCAACTAACACAGACTAACGCTGTTTTCAGCAGAATTACTTTGGTGTCTCGTTTTTGTGCAGAAAAATCAACTTTCGGGAAATTGCCCAGAAAAGACCCCGTTGGCCCTAAAACACCAGAAGACCCCGAGAGTTAGAAGGGGGCCAGGAGAGGGGCCAGAGGGGGCCACACCACCCCCTGGCGCCCCATAGGCCGCGCCACCAGGTGGTGTGGGCCACCCAGAGCCCCCTCGGTCTCCCCTTTCGACTACAAATAGCCTTCAACCCTAAAACACGAGGGGGTTCAATAGTTTGCCAGAAAGAAGTCCGTAGCTCCGCCGCCACCCCGAACCTCGATTCAGGGATCAGAAGTTCCTGTTCTGGCACCCTGCCGGTACGGGGAATTGGAGGAGATCATCGCCATAATCATCACCAACGCCTCTCCATCGACCATCCATGTGTGATTAATTCCCCCGCTGTAGGCTAAAGGGGATGGTAGGGATTGGATGAGATTGTTCATGTAATAATGCAAGGATTGTTAGGGCATAGTGCCTAGTATCTTCTATTAGAGCTATTGAAATTGTTGCAACTTGTTATGATTAATGCTTGCCACTTTGGCCCCGAGTGCCATGATCTCAGATGTGAACATGTTATTGAATCACGATGATAATTATTGTTTCTTGATCATACCTGCAAGTTGTTTACACATATTGTTGCCCGGAACCCGAGGCCCCAAAGTGACAAAAATTGGGACAACCGCAGGGGATGGCTGTGATGTGAGGATCACATGTGTTCACAGAGTGTTAATGATTTGCTCCAGTGTTCTCTTAAAAGGACCACCTTAATTACCAGTAGTTCCCTTGAGGCCCCGCTGAAAACGGGCTGGTAGGACAGAAGATGTTGTGCAAGTTCTCATTGCGAGCACGTACGACTATTTACGGAACGCATGCCTATGGTTACTTAGTGCTTGGATGCTTTATCTTATTTATCTGCAATGCCCATGTATTGATTATTATGTGAACTATCTTATCCATGCAACACCTGTTCATCTATTACCATGCCTACAATATTAAATACCGCTGTTTTCTTCAAACACTGTTGTTGTTGTTTTAATTTCACTGCTGCTATTATTTCACTACTGCTGCTACTATAAAACTGTTACTACTGATAAACCACTGCGAACAAAAGTACTTTTAGGTGCAGGTGAATTGATAACTCACTTGTTACTGCTCACAAATATTCTTTGGCTCCCCTTGTGTCGAATCAATAAATTTGGGTTTTACTTCCCTCGAAGACTATTGCGATCCCCTATACTTGTGGGTCATCAGGCACCTAGGTGTGACGCCCCGGGATCGGGCACTATGCAGATTTCAGCATTTCCGCCAAAATCCACATAATAACCGATTCCAGCTTGCCACTTGTGATAACATTACAACAGTTCACGAATATTCCGCAACAACAACAGAAAAGATATATACAAGAGGACTCAAACGAGTCAAGGATACAACTGATACAATACAAAGATCCAAATAACAGCGGAAGAAACAACATAGCGTCCGACTACGGACAAGATACAAATTGGACTAAGAGTCCTGAAGATAACCGAGAGCGTCCAATCCCTGCCCAGGCCAAGCCGGAGGGATTCCCAAGCTAACGTCGTCAGACTTCAAACCTGTTGACTGCAATGTTGAATATGCAACCACGAAAAAGGATTCGTGGGTCAGTACGGTTAAGTACTGGCAAGTGGATAAACCATACTCACAAGATACCGGTGTAACCAGTCATCACAAGATACAAATACTTTGGGTTCAACGGAAGGGAGAGGATTTAGTGTTAAGAAGCGGCAGCGGGCTGCACTAACCAACTACAGAAACACACTACAACTTCCGGCTAATAGAAAGAAGATAAGAGAGCGTATCGTAACCAACTACAGCTAACCACCAAACAAACCCATCCAATGTTACCCCCTACTAAGGAAGCAACCCAAGGATAACTCACACTGTTGATTAGGGTGACATCATTTATATGGTGGAGGTAATCTATATTACTAATCAAGTTATTATCATTAGGTGTAAGTTGTCTGAGTACTTGTTAGCCAGTACTTTCACCAAGTAATCCTAACCGGGAAAACACGGCTTCTCGAGAAGATTCATCCCTGCAGGGTGTGCTCCAGTACCCGTACACACTCGAGCCACCAACTAAAACTCAGGTTGGCTCGACACGACTTAAACCATCTCTACAACCCATCCTAGGAGCCACGGAGCTATAAGGTCCCAGCCACGCAGCCGAATACTCAGCGCAGGTGTGCAAAACTCCCGCAGGACACAACACCCCGGCACTACAAGCCTCGCCCTATATGCATCATCATCATCACCAGTAACCATGGGGGATCAACCCATTATGCAAAGGAGCAAATGGAACACCCGAACTAAGTGTGGATCTTCGGACAAGCTGCAGATCAGGTCTAAGTCGAGGGGGGTTCCATACCACCACCCGGATGCGGTGAGCACGCTCATCATGGATCAGTAGACAAGACTCTTTTCCTAATTAAGTTCGACACTAGCAGGCCTCAAAACCCTAACCCGGGCCTCCTGCCGGTGCCTTAACATCAAGTTATTCTTACCCAAAACATTAACATGTTGTTGATTGAATTGGAACCCAACTATCAAACTAACAGGTGATAAGACGGACAACAAGACTTGAGCGCAAACAACACTAAGCATGCAACTACGACACAAGGGCCAACAAGGTAAACAAACAATAGTTAATAGGAAGTGGAAGGAAAGGCTATATCATGGCTGCGAGGTAAACATATAATAGGATCGAGACACGAGCATCGAATCAACAGGCTAGAATAAGAACAACGGAAAGAATCGGTAACAAGTGATGAAAGGCAGCCATTTGGCAGCAAGTGAGTATACTTGCCTGAGATTCAGCAAGTAGAGGTACATCTGAAGAACTTGTCGTTGCTCACATCATCTCAACGTCCTATCCGCGAAGAAGCAACAAACCTCGAACAAACACCGGATGCAACAATTACTACTACGGCAAAAGATGCAGCATGATCCTATTTTATATGCATGGCATGGCAAGATGCAACAGGGGAAACAACTTAACCAATTTAATCGAAACCGGAGTCCGGAGAAATAGGAATTGGTTCAAGTTGTTTAGCTAACCATCAATTTAATTGTTATTTAGCATGGCAAACAATAAAGTAGATGAGTTAGGCAATTTAAATGGAATGGGGCAACAGTTGGAATTAATTAGCCCACACATTCCATATGTTGTCATATAGATGAACATGCATAGCAAAATGGTAAGATGCACAATGCAAGATGTAAACAGGGATATGGATGGCATGAACATGTTAATGGCATGTTTCTGATATGCAAACATATTTTAATTGTCCAATTTGGAATTTAATTGAGCAAGTTGCCAATTTAACAATATTAAATGAATTAAATGAGGAATTAAAGGTTGCATCAACTTTAATTGTTCAAAACAGTAAACAAATTTTATATTTGGGTAGAGCATTTAATTTTAATTGGAAAACATATTTTACTTGTTGAAATTGGAAATACAATGAATTAGTTATGAATTTGGCAATTTTAATTGCATTAAATAAGAAACAGTTGTTTTTGAAAACAGGATGCAATGCATATGATGCATGTGATGCAAAGCAAAAAGAAAACAAACAACTTTCTACTTAGGGTAACACCCCAGGTGTTACAGACGACACCACTAACAAGGGATTGCGCCCTCGCAATCCACCTGCTAACCCGGGAGGGGAAAGAAGCTCGACTATCGATTCTTCATGCTTCCAGTTGATCTCCTCGACACCACTAACAAGGGCTTCTCGACACCACTAACAAGGGCTTCTCGACACCACTAACAATAGATTCTTGCTCGGGCTGATGACGATGTTCTTCCACCAGGAATCTTCCGATGATCGAACCTATTAGGTTAAAGGCTCGGAAAACGTCCACCCACGTAGGTTCCTAACACTTTGAAAGATAGAAAAGAGGGGAGACTCCAAAACAAATAAGATGGGAGGGGAAATAGAATAGAGATAAGGAGAAAATAAGAAACCTATTGACATGTTTTTCCAAAATAGTTTAGCAGAAATAGTTTTTGACACTCTAGAAACAACGACCGTTAGCGAGGTTATCCTACAGGCCTTGCGGACCCGTTGCTTCGATAACCATTCGTATCGAAACAATCTCGGGAATCGGAACCAAGGCTCTGATACCATTTGTGACGCCCCGAGATCGGGCACTATGCAGATTTCAGCATTTCCGCCAAAATCCACATAATAACCGATTCCAGCTTGCCACTTGTGATAACATTACAACAGTTCACGAATATTCCGCAACAACAACAGAAAAGATATATACAAGAGGACTCAAACGAGTCAAGGATACAACTGATACAATACAAAGATCCAAATAACAGCGGAGGAAACAACATAGCGTCCGACTACGGACAAGATACAAATTGGACTAAGAGTCCTGAAGATAACCGAGAGCGTCCAATCCCTGCCCAGGCCAAGCCGGAGGGATTCCCAAGCTAACGTCGTCAGACTTCAAACCTGTTGACTGCAATGTTGAATATGCAGCCACGAAAAAGGATTCGTGGGTCAGTACGGTTAAGTACTGGCAAGTGGATAAACCATACTCACAAGATACCGACGTAACCAGTCATCACAAGATACAAATACTTTGGGTTCAACGGAAGGGAGAGGATTTAGTGCAAAGAAGCGGCAGCGGGCTGCACTAACCAACTACAGAAACACACTACAACTTCCGGCTAATAGAAAGAAGATAAGAGAGCGTATCGTAACCAACTACAGCTAACCACCAAACAAACCCATCCAATGTTACCCCCTACTAAGGAAGCAACCCAAGGATAACTCACACTGTTGATTAGGGTGACATCATTTATATGGTGGAGGTAATCTATATTACTAATCAAGTTATTATCATTAGGTGTAAGTTGTCTGAGTACTTGTTAGCCAGTACTTTCACCAAGTAATCCATAACCGCGGAAAACACGGCTTCTCGAGAAGATTCATCCCTGCAGGGTGTGCTCCAGTACCTGTACACACTCGAGCCACCAACTAAAACTCAGGTTGGCTCGACACGACTTAAACCATCTCTACAACCCATCCTAGGAGCCACGGAGCTATAAGGTCCCAGCCACGCAGCCGAATACTCAGCGCAGGTGTGCAAAACTCCCGCAGGACACAACACCCCGGCACTACAGGCCTCGCCCTATATGCATCATCATCACCAGTAACCATGGGGGATCAACCCATTATGCAAAGGAGCAAATGGAACACCCAAACTAAGTGTGGCTCTTCGGACAAGCTGCAGATCAGGTCTAAGTCGAGGGGGGTTCCATACCACCACCCGGATGCGGTGAGCACGCTCATCATGGATCAGTAGACAAGACTCTTTTCCTAATTAAGTTCGACACTAGCAGGCCTCAAAACCCTAACCCGGGCCTCCTGCCGGTGCCTTAACATCAAGTTATTATTACCCAAAACATTAACATGTTGTTGATTTAATTGGAACCCAACTATCAAACTAACAGGTGATAAGACGGACAACAAGACTTGAGCGCAAACAACACTAAGCATGCAACTACGACACAAGGGCCAACAAGGTAAACAAACAACAGTTAATAGGAAGTGGAAGGAAAGGCTATATCATGGCTGCGAGGTAAACATATAATAGGATCGAGACACGAGCATCGAATCAACAGGCTAGAATAAGAAAAACGGAAAGAATCGGTAACAAGTGATGAAAGGCAGCCATTTGGCAGCAAGTGAGTATACTTGCCTGAGATTCAGCAAGTAGAGGTACATCCGAAGAACTTGTCGTTGCTCACATCATCTCAACGTCCTATCCGCGAAGAAGCAACGAACCTCGAACAAACACCGGATGCAACAATTACTACTACGGCAAAAGATGCAGCATGATCCTATTTTATATGCATGGCATGGCAAGATGCAACAGGGGAAACAACTTAAGCAATTTAATCGGAACCGGAGTCCGGAGAAATAGGAATTGGTTCAAGTTGTTTAGCTAACCATCAATTTAATTGTTATTTAGCATGGCAAACAATAAAGTAGATGAGTTAGGCAATTTAAATGGAATGGGGCAACAGTTGGAATTAATTAGCCCACACATTCCATATGTTGTCATATAGATGAACATGCATAGAAAAATGGTAAGATGCACAATGCAAGATGTAAACAGGGATATGGATGGCATGAACATGTTAATGGCATGTTTCTGATATGCAAACATATTTTAATTGTCCAATTTGGAATTTAATTGAGCAAGTTGCCAATTTAACAATATTAAATGAATTAAATGAGGAATTAAAGGTTGCATCAACTTTAATTGTTCAAAATAGTAAACCAATTTTATATTTGGGTAGAGCATTTAATTTTAATTGGAAAACATATTTTACTTGTTGAAATTGGAAATAAAATGAATTAGTTATGAATTTGGCAATTTTAATTGCATTAAATAAGAAACAGTTGTTTTTGAAAACAGGATGCAATGCATATGATGCATGTGATGCAAAGCAAAAAGAAAACAAACAACTTTCTACTTAGGGTAACACCCCAGGTGTTACACTAGGGTTAAAAATGGAGAACCAAAAGGGGCAAGGAAGAAGGAAATACCAGATGCCATTAGAGGATATTGGGGTGAGGAAGGTTCCCATATATCATATCTAGACCAGGAGGGCGGATTCCGGCGGCACCACGGTGGCTGGCCGGTGAGAAGAGAGAAGGGGGCGGCGGTGGAGCAATTATTTGCGGTTGGCGAATAACCCTCCACCCGCGCAGTACCTTTAAGTGGGCAAAACCCGCTGGCCTGGTAGTACTGGGGCCCAAGTGGTAGTTTGGACCGTAGGAATTCCAGTAGAAATCAAATTCTCCTTCAATCATACAAGTGGTAGTACCGGCCTTGCCCGGTAGTACTACTGGATCTCTCTTCTCCATCTCAAGTTTCAAGATGTTGAACATGTGCATAATTTAGAGGTGTTTTGCGGGGGAAAGAGAGACATAGGATAGGACATCCAAACTGATGATGGTACTTCACACTCATACTTGCAAAAATAAATAAAAACATAAAACCCAAGTTTGAGTGTGTTTTCCATGGAACCAAAACATAGGCAATAAAACTAATCTAATCCAAGTAACAAATAAACTCTTCAAAATGAAGAGGGCAATGGCCTGGGCCAACATGTAAGAGTGTATGACATGACACCCGAAGATATATCTTGGGTGCACAACCAATACTCAACATTTTAAGCTCACAATTCATGGAATTAAAATATAAATATAAATTAATTATTTAATACTGGCATAATGGGGAAGGGAGAGCCAATTAATTAGGAAAACACTCCCCCTATTTACATGCCTACACCTAAACCAAATACATAGTCAAAATATAGGTGTGTATGCAAGATAGTCAAGTCAACCCCTTTAATCAATGATATTTAGCTCATTCCTCAAATAAGTGAATCTTGCTTCATCAAGTAGCTTCATGAATATATCGAAAAGTTGGTCTTTGGTGGGAACATGCTTGCTCAATATCTCCACAGGAAACATGATCTCTAATGAAGTGATGACGAATCTCAATATGCTTTGTTCTTGAATCTTGCACCGGGTGGTAGGAAATCTTGAATGCACTTCCATTATCACACAAAAGAGGAAATTTGTCACAAGTGACACCACATTCCTTTAAAATTTGCCTCATCCATAATAATTGGGTGCATCCACTAGCTGCTGCCACATACTCGACTTCGGCGGTAGAGAGTGTTTTGAGTCGATTGAGAGGGTTTTCTTTATTGATGGTGAAAATCCTTATATACTCCCTCGTCCACTTCTAATCTACGTTCTACAAGTTTTAGGATAAATTAGCAGGTCATTTAATATTAGTACTTATATATATGAACTACCAATCCAAGCTACATTCAAATTAATGACATCCAATAGTTAGATAAATATTGCTTCGTTTCCTGTGTTGGTGTTGATTACCGAGGAGACAATTAATGTAGACGACCCAGGATGTAGATTAAAAATGGACAAATTCTTGGCCTAGAATGTAGACTAAAAGTGGACGGAGGGAGTACAGGGGAATGGACGCGAACAAAAGGTGTGTCGGTTCCCAAGTCGGTTCCGGAGGCGATGCTCCAGGAACAACTGCTACGGTGGTTCCCACAACGTGGGATTGCAAGGGTGTGCAGGAAAACGGGGATTAACCCTAATTAATGTAGGTTTAATTATTCTTAACACCCCTCCTAATCACCGCTTGACTGCATAAGGATCCATCATCTTGATTAAGTCTCCTCCAAAAACTCTGTGGGAAAATATGAGGAGTGATATAGTATATACTAGTAAAACTCCTTTAAACCCTATAGGAAATAAGGAGAAAATGGTCCAACATATAATAATCATTGCCTCTTTCAACTCAATATGAAGTTTATCCATAGAATTTAGAGGATAATAAATATGTCATATATACTTTCCTAAAAATCCCGATGGGGAAAACGGACAATATAACATATAATCTTATGTTGATATTACCTCATTAAAAACCTTGATGAGAACCTCCAAAGTAAACTCATACAGGGAAAACGAGTGTAATATGATGCTTCGAACAAGAATACTTCAAGAAAATACTCCCCCTGACTATTGCAAATCCTGAAGACGTCGCATAACAATCCCATGAATGTATTTCTGGAATGTTGATGTTGGTAGACTTACTGAAAAGATCAGCGAGATTTTCGCATGACTTTACTTGCAAGATGTTGATTTCCCCACTCTTCTGGAGTTCATGGGAATAAAACAACTTAGGTGAAATATAGTTAGTGATATTTCTCTTGACGTATCATGTTTGCATCTATGCAACACAAGCTGCATTATCTTCGTAGATAATGGTAAGTGATTCGATATGACCAATTCTAAATGATTGTTGTATGTGCTTTATCATAGTATAAATACCTTCATCGCTTTTGCACACATTAGGATGCTCATTGTGTTGACATCAAACATCAAATAATGTGTTAGGAAAGCATGTGCGTATAGACATGTCATCGAGCTGACAAACCTATTTATTTTCGGTGGATATTTTTAAAAACCAGAATGTACTAACATAAGTAAAACCAATTGGCATAAATGTTGAATTTATGCCCGAATTTAGTTGCAACAAGAAAATTCTGGTAAGCTTTCCTGAGAACCTTAGAAAATTAGAGAAAGACTAAAGCTTTGCTGAGATCACATCCTTAGAAAATTAGAGAAAGAGTCACTTGGGGCAGGAATAAGCTTTGTTAGATAGCAAACGTTGTCAGCCTGCTCATCATAAGTAACAACTGTAATGATAATTATTCAAAAAATAAGGGGAAATAATATATCTGCATGCATACTCTCTTGTCAAAAAGGAGCTCATTACTCCCAACCTAAATTCATGCACTCTTTGTATATTTTCAAA
>JAPCYS010002080.1:0-20504 GCA_028641055.1 Alopecurus myosuroides | reverse complement strand
ACGACCCTCATGTACGAACGTGAAGTCATCGAAATCATGCACCACTGCTCTAATCTCTCGTACTAACTGGCCATAAGTACCTAGGACATACCCTTCTTTTATGCTTCGTATTGCGTTGGCACGGTCACTTGCCAGCTTTAGTCGTCATAGATGTAGATCCCGTGCGAGAGCTACTCCTTCCCTGCATGCTGCAGCTTCTAAGGACTCAGGATCAGTAGCTCCCTGGACAAGCATCGCCGACGCCCCCAGGAACAAACCTGTGCGGTCTCTGGCTATATCTGCCATGGATGCAACTCCATTATTCTTGGAGATAGTCGCGTCCACATTCACCTTGACGGTACCCAGAGGCGGCCGGCACCATCGTGGCAGAGCCACTGTTCCGCCATACCTTGGCGGCTTTGGGATGTTCTCCCCTTCCAGATCCGAAGCATACATGTCGTTAAAACTAAGTGTCGAGAGGGGCTCTGAAAAGCCTCCTCATATATCGCCTTCCTCACGCATACCATATTTCCCATAGCGGCGATGATTGTATGAGTGAGTTCATCATGCGGTAGCGCGCTGATCACTGCTGCCAACCATCCTCTAGCATCCGGTTCTTGAATATAACCACCACTTCCACCATTTCGTCTGGTAGCAGCGCCCATACACTTCGGGCCATGTTACACTCTAACAGCACGTGTCTCCATGAGTCAGGGGCGCCACAAAGCTTACATGAGTTGTGAGCCTCCATGTGTCGATGATGAAGAAGATCAGCCGAGGGAAGAGTCTATTTTTATAGTCGCCATAGAAACACTCGCAGCTTTGATGGAACCTGCACATGCCATAACGCCGTCCATTCTTTTTTCCTTCTTCCTCGTATCATAATTTCCTTCATTTTCCTCTATCCATGTAGTCCTTCTCTCTCGCGTTGCAACCAACATCCGATACGCTGAGCGCATGGAAAATATGCCTCTCCTGTCGTAGTGCCAAGCCCAGAAATTGTCTTGCTGTTGTGATGGAAGTGGAATATTTAAAACCAGCTCCGCATCCATAGGAAGAAGGAACTTCTGCACCTTCTCCACATCCCACATCCTTGTCGCTACGTCAATAAGCTCACTGACAAGATGTGGTGGCTCCTCAATGGTGCAGCTGAGAGGTCTAAGAAGACCATCACGTGGTAACCAGTTGGTGTTCCAAATGTTTTTCCCCGTCCCATTGCGTATCCGGTGGATCAAGCCTTGACGCAGGACTCCTTTCCCTTCGATTATCGCCCGCCATACTCGCGATGGTGTAGATCCCAACTCTGCATCTAGAAACTCAGATGAAGGGTAATAAACAACCTTTAGAGTACGAGCACTCAAAGTATCCGGATCTTGAACAATTCGCCATGCTTGTCTTGCAAGGAGTGCCAGGTTAAAAAGTTCAATATCTCTAAATCTTAGTCCTCCAAGATTCTTTGGTTTGGTCATCTCTTCCCATGCCACCCAGCATGTATTCCTCTTACCCGCTTTACTCCCCCACCAAAAGTTACAAATTAAGCTGTTGATATGCTCTCATAAACCTCGGGGTAACTTAAAACAGGACATGGAGACCGTTGGTATAGCCTGTGCAACAGACTTGATGAGTACCTCTTTTCCTCCAGCCGAAAGGAGCATCTCCAACCAGCCCTATACTTTCTTCTATACGCGGTCCTTGAGATATTTGAAGGCATTAATAGTGGAGAACCCTACATCTGATGGCATGCCTAAATATTTTTCGCTCAAAGCTTCATTGTGAACTTCCAATAGGTCCATTATCTCAAGTTTAAGAGTCTGGTTGCACCCTTTTGCAAAATGAATGGACGATTTGTCCATGTTAATCTGCTGCCCCGAGGCCCCGCAGTACATCTCCAACACGCCCTTGATCTCCTCAGCATTCTCCCTATCCGCCCTGAAAAACAACAGGCTGTCATCCGCGAAGAGCAAGTGACTGACAACCGGAGCCGTCGGCGCCACTTTGATACCGCTTAAGTTCGATGACTCAATTTTTTATTTTAAAAGGCACGAAAGGCCCTCTGCTACCAACATGAAAATATAAGGGGAAATAGGATATCCTTGGCGAATACCCCTTGTTGGGGTGAAGCTCTTCATGCACTCTCCATTAAAGAGGACCGAGAAAGAAACTGAGGTAATCAACCTCATAATTATATCCACCCAAAGCCGTTGGAAACCTAGCCGAAGCATGATAGCCCTCAAATAGCTCCACTCTAATCGATCATAGGCCTTCTTCATATCCAACTTTAGAGCATAGCACCGGCGATTCCTCGCTTCTTCTTCATAAAGTGAAGACAATCATAAGTTTTGATAATGTTGTATATAATCAATCTTCCCGGGACAAAGGCTGATTGTTCTTCGGAAATTATCTATGGTAGAATCACCTTGAGTCTATTTGTTGCCACCTTTGAAGCTATTTTATAAATAACATTGCATAGAATTAATTGTCGGAACTAGCCTAGCTCCTCCGGACTCGCAACCTTAGGAATAAGAACAACCAGTGTGTGATTAATATCCGCTGGATCATCCTCTCCCTTCAACACCCGAAAAACAACTGCGGCCACCTCGGCTCCACATAGTTCCGAGTACCTCTAGAAAAAGTGAGCAGGATACCCATCTGGCCCCGGCAATTTTGTCGGGAACATTTGAAAAAGAGACAACTTCACCTCACTCTCTATAAATGGAGCAAGTAAACCATCATTCATCTCAGCCGAGGCTTTGGTCGGAACCGTACTCAGCACCTCCTCCATACGTGTCATACCTTAAGAAGTGTAAAGATGTTTATAAAATGTTGTGGTTAAACTCTTCATCTCAATTTCATCGATCGTCATTTTCCCACACTGCTTCCGTAGCTGCATGTTTTTTTCTCTGGATTGCTACCAGGTGAAAAAACTTAGTGTTCTTATCCCCAGCTGCCAGCCACTGAAATCTAGATCGCTGCTGCCACATAATCTCTTCCTGGTGATTCAACTCAACTATCCGGTCAGTAATCTTGATCTCTCCATGAGAGGGACCAAGTCTATTTGGATCACCTTGAAGTCTTTCTAGCTATGAATTTAGTTGCCCAGTTCAAGCCTAACAGGGCCAAAGGTTGACCGATCCAAGCCTTCCAAGTCACCTAAGAACGCTGACAATTTGTCCTTCAGCTCCAACAGATTTTTTGCCTCGCCTCCTTCTTGCCAGGTTTGTTTGATCATAGGTTGGAAATCCCTATGCTCCTCCCACATAAGCTCATAGCGAAACCTTCTTCTAGATCCCCTCCGACGCTTATCATCTTGTTTCCACCTTAGCAGGATTGGGCCGTGATCTGATGATGCCGCTGTCAAATTCCTTACAGTAGCAAACGGCTACCTAGTATTCCAATCTGGTGTTGCCAAAGCTCGGTCAAGGCAAATGATACATCCATTTTGCATCACTGTTTTATATTGTTATTTTCTGTTATTCATCGATATATTTCATGTTATGATACATCACTTATATTATTTTATCTTATTTTGCATGCTTCATAATTTTTGGAGAATAAACACCGGAACCAGAAATCTGATGGAAAAAGCGTCGTCGAGATACCCTATTTCAGAAGTTCAGAAGAAGAGGGGGTACACCAGAGATGTCTTAGAAGTTCAGAGGAGGAGGCTATCCAGAAGGGGGGCCACCCCATAGGGTGGTGCGCCCCCTGGCCGCGCCGCCAGGTGGTGTGGCCACCCTATCCCACCTCTGGTCGACCCCTTTCGCGTACTTGACCCCAAGGGAACCCTAAGCCCCAGACTATCATCGAAGAATTGATCCGCCGCCGCCTCGGGGCGGAAAACACCAGATAGAGAAAAGCTCTCTGGTAGGGAGAAATCTGCCGGGAAAATTCCTCTCCGGAGAGGGGAAATCATCGCCATCGTCACCGTCATCGCTCCGGGAATCATCAAGATCGTCATCATCATCACCACCAGCACCATCACCCTCAGCATCCACTTCATCCCGATGTAATAATTGGGGGCTTCTATTGTTGTTTTACATTAGATCTCTCTCCCGGTGTGGATTACTTCTTAGTAGTTGATGTTTGTGAGATTTATCGGTGTTAGCACTTTATGATCAGATTGTTATTATCCATTATATCACCTCTGATTATGATACATATGATGTGTCGTCAGTAGTTCGTTTATTTCTTGAGGACATGGGAGAAGTCATGATGTTAGTAGTGAAGTTATGTTGAAATTATATCTCGTGGTTCGGTATTTAAGTTGTGGTGCTATTCTTCTAGTGGTGTCATGTGAACGTAGACTAGATAATACTTCACCTTTATGGGCCTAGGAGGATGCATTGTGTATTTGGCTACAAATTGTGGTGTTCCCGGAGTGACAGAAACCTAAACCCCGTTAGGAAACCAATGCACGAGGGAGTGTAGGATCCCGGAGTTTTAAGGATGTGGTTAGATTTATATTAAATACTTTCTTGTATTTGCGGATGCTTACAAGGGGTACAATCACAAGTATGTATTAGTACTAGTTGGGCGGTGCATTAGCGTAAGTTCACCCACACAACACTTCACGAACCAATAAATATTAATCAACCGTAATGAAACGAAAGCACTTGACGAAATTCCGATGTGTCCTCGAGAATGTTTGGTAGTCATAAGTAATACAACCGACTTGTCCTTTGATCTCAAAAGGATTGGGCCACTCGCTGCAATATTATTTACTGCACTTTATTTACTCGCACTTTATTTATCTGCTATATCAAAAGCCTCTAAAAACCTGTTTGCTAGTGTTTACAGTGAATCCTCTATCCAACCTGCTTGTCAACACCTTCTGCTCCTCGTTGGGTTCGACACTCTTATTTATCAAAAGTACTACGATACAACCCCTATACTTGTGGGTCATCAAGACTATTTTCTGGTGCCGTTGCCGGGGAGTGAAGCGCTATTGGTAAGTGAAATTGGTAAGAGAAACTGTTACTGTGAGTTCTGTTTTTATTTCTGTCTGCTGTTTTATTTCATTATGGAGAATACTTCTGGTTTTCTGTTTAGGGGTACTTGTACCGTTACTACTAGGATAGTAGGTAACCCGTTATCTGCTGAATTAGAGCCTTATAAAATACCTACGAAAATTGTTGGACATGTTATGGATAACTGCTATTATGGTGATGGAATTGTCCATCCCGGTGATAATTTTATCTTTATACATGAATTATTCGAGTTATTCAGGTGTGCAGGTATTACAATGGATCAAGTTAAAAGGAAATTATTTTCTTTATCGCTGAAAGGAAGAGCCACTGAATGGTTCAAATTACTGAAGAATGGTGAATCTATTGGATGGGAGGAAATTGTTCCTCTCTTTTATTCTAAATTTTACCCTCCTAGAAAGATTCATAAAGAACAGAATCAAATCCATAATTTCTGGCCTCATGATGGAGAGAGTATTGCCCAAGCATGGGGGAGAATGAAGTTATTAATGCTCAAATGTCCCGTTCATGAACTCACGAGTAATATTGTTATCAATAATTTTTATGCAAGTCTTTCTCTTCATGATAAGGATTTATTGGATGCTTCTTGTTCTGGATCATTCACACATATGAAGGAAGAAGCTAAATGGGATCTTCTTGACCGTATTCAAGAAAACACTGAAGGATGGGAGAATGACAAAGGTAGAAAGTCAGGTATAAATTATGATTATGAATGCATTAAATCTTTTATGGGAACCAATGATTTCTATAATGTTAGTGTTGTTTGTGGTCTTGATTCTCAAATTTTTGCAAACTGTCTTAAAGCTTTTGCCTCCTATCTTAATATTCCTAAAAAGGATTATCACAAGTTTCATGCACCTTATAAAGATATTGTTCCTGCTAGTAACGTAGAAGTGCATGCTGTTAATCCTGCTGTTTCAGAGCCTTATGTTGAAAAAATGCCTTTCCCTGCTAAGGTGAAAGAACACTCTGTGGTGGCTAGTCTAGTTAATAAGAGTAATAAGAAATCTATTGAACCTAATGAACAAATAACTGTTGAACCTGCTGTAGCAATAGAAAAAGATCTTGTTTGTGGAAATGTAGAGGATGAACACATTGTCTTCTGTGAGGATGCTTCTAATATTGTTTCCCATCCTCATAGACCTAGGAAAACTAGTGTCGTTGTGCTTTCTGTTAAGATTGGTGATCATTTCTATTATGGTTTGTGTGAAATTGGTGCTAGTTCTAGTTCTATACCTTATGAGCTTTATCGAGAAGTTATGCATGGAATTGGTTCTTGTGAGCTTGAAGATATTGATGTGGTTATTCAGCTTGCTAATAGAGAAACTGTTTTTCCAATTGGTATTGTTAGAGATGTAGAAGTTTTATGTGGTAAAACTAAATATACCACTGATTTTCTGGTACTTGGTAAGGCTGCTGGTAAAACTTGTCCTACTATTTTTGGTAGACCTTTCTTGAACAATTGTTGTGCTATTATAGATTGTAAGAGGGAGAAGATATTGGCTAAATTTGATGGAAAATCTTATGAGTTCAATTTCTCCAAATTTGCTAGAGCTCCTTATGAATCTAAATTGCCTGATGAGAATTTTAAAGTTGAACAACTTGCTTCTATTGCTCTTGCTCCTAACAATGCTTTACAACAATATATGGAGGACCACGAGGGTGATGTATTTATGTAAGAGAGAAATGAGATTGACGATATTCTTCTTCGTCAACCGGTGATACTGAAACATAATTTACCTGTGGAAGACTTGGGTACCACATTACCACCCAAGGAGGATCCTATTTTTGATTTAAAACATTTGCCCGATGATCTTAAATATGCTTATATTGATGATAAGAAAATATATCATGTTATTATTAATGCTAAACTTTCAGGTGAAGAAGAGGAAAGATTATTGGGAATTCTGAAGAAACACCATGGAGCTATTGGATATAATCTTGATAATTTGAAGAGAATTTCTCCTACTATATGTCAACATGCTATTAATATTGAACCTGATGCAAATCCAGTTGTTGAACATCAACACTGTTTAATTCCTAAGATGAAGGAAGTGGTAAGAAATGAGTTATTAAAACTTCTTGATGCTTGTATTATTTTTCCTATTGCTGATAGTAGATGGGAGAGCCCTGTACGTTGTGTCCCTAAGAAGGGAGGAATGACTGTTGTGCCTAATGAAAACAATGAGCTCATTCCACAAAGAGTAGTAGTTGGTTATATAATGTGCATTGATTTTATAAAAGGTTAATAAAGTTACTAAGAAATATTATTATCCTTTACCCTTTATTGATCAAATGCTAGAGAGGTTGTCTAAGAAAACTCATTTTTGCTTTCTTGATGGTTATTCTGGGTTTTCTCAATTTGTTGTTAGGAAGCAAGATCAAGAGAAAACAACCTTTACTTGTCCTTATGGTACTTATGCTTATAGACGCATGCCTTTTGGTTTGCGTAATGCTCCTGCTACGTTTCAAAGATGCATGTCTGCTATTTTTCATACTTTTTGTGAAGAGATTGTGGAAGTATTCATGAACGATTTCTCCATCTATGGAACTTCTTTTGATAATTGTTTGCACAAACTTGATAAAGTTTTGCAGAGATGTGAGAAAACTAATCTTGTTCTTAATTGGGAGAAATTCCACTTTATGGTTGATGGTGCAGATCTTGCACTCGTTGGGATACCCCAAGAGGAGGGTGTGATGAGCACAACGGTAGGAGTTTTCCCCTTAGTTAAGAACCAACGTTATCAATCCAGTAGGAGAAAGAGGACCTTCGGAAGGTTGATGCCACTGACGGTGGTGATGGCTCTTCACCGGTGTCAGCAACAACGTGGAACCTGCACACAACACAACCAAAATACTTTTCCCCAACGGTACAGTGAGGTTGTCAATCTCACTGGTCTTGCTGAAAAACAAAGATTAGACGTATAGTGTGGAAAATGATGTATGCTTGCAGTAAGTAAAGAAAGAAGGAAATTGTTGTGGTTATTTTAATAGTGTGGAAGATGGACTGGGGTTCATAGTTTCACTAGTGGTGTCTCTCCATAAAGATAACATGCTGAGCGAACAAATTACAGCTGGGCAATTGACAAATAGATGTTGCACCGTAGTGCACATATATGACATGAAGACTACTATGATATTTAGTGCGGGCATTACAACAATATACATAGACCGAAATCCATCTGCATATATGACTAATAATCCATCCTCAGGTTATCATCCGAGCCCCCTTAGGTATTAAGTTGCAAGCAACAGATAACTGCATTAAACAAAATATGTAATGTAAGCAATGATTATGCACGCGGGCACTCTCACCGTTGTTTTCTCCCTTATGGCAACATCACATCCTCCCCCTTCACGTTTCTGTCACTCGAGCAAGGTGGTGAGGAGGCATGAACCCACTATCAAGCATAAATACTCCCTCTTGGAGTTACTAGCAACTACTTGGCCAGAGCAACCACTAGCAACGGAAAGCATCCAAGATCACAAATAGCATATGCAAATAAAGACTATAATCAACTTGGCATAAGTTCAATTCATCGGATCCCAGCAAACACAACACATAGAATTACATAAGATCAATCTCGATCATGATAGGCAGCTCACGAGATCTAAATATGGAGGCATATGAGGAGAAGACGACCATCTAGCTACAGCTACGAACCCGTAGTCCAAGGATGAACTACTCACGCATCACTCCGGAGGCAGGCATGATGATGTAGAAGCCTCCGGTGATGATCTCCTCTCCAGCAGGGTGTCGGAAACAGCTTCAGACCCCCTAATCTAGGGTTGACGGTGACGGTGGCTGCGGAACTTTTTGGGGATTTTTTATCAGGTGCTTAGGGTTTTCCATCCGGGGGATTAAATAGGAGAAAGGGCAAAGGCGGTGGAGCTCTAGGGGCCCCACACCCATAGCTGGCGCGGCCCCCCGTCTTCGACTCTTCTTCGGTGTTCTGGATGCTTCCGGGGAAAATAGGCAATTCGGGCTTTGTGCGGTTCAATTCCGAGAATATTTCCAGAACAACTTTTCTCAAACTAAAAACAACAGAAAACGGGGAACTGGCACTTGACATCTTGTTAATAGGTTAGTCCTGGAAAACGTATAAAAATGCTATAAATAAGGGAGAAAACAAGTAGCAATTGGCATAATATGATCATGGAGCATAAGAAATTATAGATACGTTGGAGACGTATCAAGCATCCCCAAGCTTAGTTCCTACTCGTCCTCGAGTAGGTAAACGATAAAACAATAATTTCTGAGGTGACATGCTACTAACATAAACTTGATCAATCTAATGTATAAACATATGCACGCTGAGAACATAGAACTTCAAACACAAACATGATAAATAGAACTTTAATAATAAAGCATAGTAATTACTTTTCATCACGAAGAGTATCTGAAACAAAGGATCGTGAATAATAATGCAAAGAAAGATAGACGTTTGTTTCAGGTATGGAGAAAGCATGACAAAGTGATATTTCGCTAGTCCTTAAGAGTGGGGCAAAACATAAATGTCAGTATACCTTCAAAGTTCATGAGGAAGACTAGAACAAATAATTTAAGAACAAATAATATCACATTATGAAGTAATTATTGATGTTTATGGGACAAATGCACATAGAACTCAGAATGGAAAAAATGCTCTCAAAATTGTGCATAAAGTTAGAAGATGGAGACTCAACATAAAAGTAAAAAGAAAGACCCTTCGCAGAGGGAAGCAGGGATCAGTCATGTGTACAGCTTTTTATTTTATTAAATAGAGGTATTAAAAGTTTTACACTCCTCCCATCCATCTTTCACAAACCATGGCTAACCGAATCCTTGGGTGCCTGCCAACAATCACATATCGTGGAGGAGTGTCTATATTTTGGGAGATGTATGCTAATGTCAATGAATGGTAAACAGAAAATACAGTACGTCATAAGACAACTGGATTCACAAGAGCGTCTCCCATGGTGAAGGACGCAACTGGTGTAGAAGTTCATCCCTCTTTCTCTTTTGCTTACACAATTATGCTTTGAGTGATAAATCAGGGGCAAAAATAGTGAAGAGAATTTGTTTGTATTAATTTGGGGCTGGGCACCCCGCAGCCAGCTCTTCTATCATTTGGATAAGCGGATGAAGCCAGTAGTCCAGGGTGTGAAATCCAATCAACAAGGCCCCGCTTGGTTCGCTGTATTCTAAGCAAAACCCACGTATTATTTCCGGCCAACAATTATTTACGGAGCTAGCGCTTGGATGGTCGTTTTTTCACTTGGCAGTTATTTCCCCCCGGTAGATTCATGGGTGAGTTCTCCGTATTTTTTCACGGACGATGTTAGGTCCTGACTAAAATCCGGCAGTGGCCAGTAAGTACTCTGCGGACATGGTGGAGCCGGATGTGCCGCCGCCACCGACCCATCTACTCAACATCGTTGTTCCCGTTACCGAGCTCTCCCCGTCGTGGTACCCAACCCCGTGCGCTTCGTCATCGCCCTTGATACCGTTCCCTCACCACCACCGTTGTCGTAAGCAGAGCGGCCGCCGACCGCCGGAGAAGCGCAAATGTACGGTCGTGCTGAGACGGCGCCACAACGCGCACGGTGGCTCCGCCGGCCGAGCTCCTCTGCTTTCCAACTATAGCTCCAACGCTGAGCTCCGCTGAATCTAGGAGGCACTGGGATCTGGCCGCACAACGGCCGATGCATATTTTGGTCCTGTAACCTGCAGATCTTCTGCGTCATGGACGCTTGATTCATCCAAACAGCAATACGAGAGCGTATTTTTCTTCACCCGGTTTCATGGGCACAGGGAAACACGGATGTAAATATTCTATGACGGGATATAAATAAGACATTCCAAGCGAGGCCCAAGTGATATAAATATTCTCTATTGACGTCCTCATGAGCAAAAACAGGAACATAAAGCAGGAGTAATTTTGAAGGTTTTAAAGGTAACACATGAGCAATTTACTTTGGAGTGACAGTTAAATACCACATGTAGGTAGGTATGGTTGACACAATGGGAAAAACTTTGGTTTAAGGGAGTTTGGATGCACGAGTAGATCTCATACTCAGTACAGGTGGAGGCTAGCAAAAGACTGGGAGCGACAAATCAAGAGAGCATGAGAGCCATAATCATGCATAGCGACATAAGCATCATTAATGAGAACATAAGCAGTATCACAAGTTCAAAAACTAAGTGGTCATCGAGGCTATTCATGACTGGTTTTTAGTCATAAACATGGTGTGAACATGCTCCAAGTCAACCAAGTGAAACATTTGAAAGAGAATACCATATATTGATGCTTTACTATGACAAGAACAACTCATGAATCTTTCAAGACATATTAAACACTCTCAACTATTTGAGTCTAATCATGCTACTCAATAACCACAAGGCTTTAAAACTAAAATAACATTTAGCATGGCATGAAAAAGTTCTAGCCACAGACTAGCCACGGTCTATACAAACTTCTACTAGTACTGTTATAAATTCTACTTCAAGCATCAGTTTTCTTTCTCCCAACAAGGACCATACAAAACATGCTTTAACAAAAATAATCTTTATGCTACAGCAAGAAAACATTAGGCTACTCACATAACACTACTAAAACTAACAGTTGTAATAAGAAATGCATGCAAAACAGGATCTAAATAAATGCAGCAGCTAGACAGAGATTAAGAATACAACATATTCTCATGAAAAAGCAGAGCGTGTCACTCTCCAATAAAATAATGCTGGAGTCCAACCAAGCTTATTGAAAAAAGTAAAAAAAAAACTGAAAGCAAAAGCAAAAATAAAAGACGCTCCAAGTAAAGCACATAAGATGCGACCGAATAAAAATATAGTTTCACTAGAAGTGACCTGATAATTTGTTGATGAATAAGGGGATGCCTTGGGCATCCCCAAGCTTAGACGCTTGGGTCTTCTTGGAATTTTCTAGGATGTACAGACGGGGCATCCCCAATCTTAGGATTTTCACTCTTCTTGGTCACATCATATCATCCTCTTCTCTTGACCCTTGAAAACTTCCTTCACACCAAACTTCTCACAATCTTCATTAGCAACGTTAGTGTAATTGAAATAATAAATTCACATGGTTCAGTTTCAACACAAGTCTAACACTCAAAAACACATTAGCTACTGTCAAAACTTCTTTTAAAACTCTTTTTTATCAAAAGAACACCAAAAGAAAGAGATTAAGATGCAAATGTAATGAATGGCAGAAATCTGTCAAAACAGAACAGCAGGTAAAGATTGATTTTAAAAAACATCTTCTGTTGCTCAAATAAAAAAGTGGTCAACTAAGAAAAGTTGCGTATATAACTCAGGATTAATTACAAAAAAACACAGGTCGTTTTGAATTGTCTGTGATTTTTTACAAAATTAACGGTGGACAGCAGAAATCTGTTTTCTGCGCAGAAATCCGAAATATAGCCTCAACTTTCCACTAGAGGCTTTACTTGGCTCAAAAAAAACACAAAAGAAAATATACATAGGGGTTGCTAAGTAAATATAAAACACCCAGGTGCAAAACACACCAAAGAAAACGAAATAAAACGGGTTGAAAATGGCGAAATAAAACGGGTTGTCTCCCGGTAGCGCTTTTCTTTAACGCCTTTCAGCTAGGCATATAAAGCAAAGATGCTCACATAAGAAATATGAGTTAAGAAAAATAGAGCATCAAGAAGCAAGTATAAAACAAATTTAAGTCTAACCCACTTCCTATGCATAGGAATCTTGTAAAGAAATAAATTAAAGAAGCTCAAACTAGAAAGCATGGGAAGGTAAAACAAGAGCAACTTCAAAACTTTCAACAAAAAGAGAGGTGTTTTAGTAACATGAAAATTCCTAATACCATATTTTCCTCTCTCATAATAATTTTCAGTAGCTTCATGAAAAAACTCAACAATATAATTATCACATAAAGCATGGTTGTCATGGTCTAAGAGCACACAATTCATATCAAGGTCAAAAATAGTGGGATCAAAATTAAAAACCAGCTCCTCCTTTTTCCCACTTTTAGCAATAGAAAAACAAGATAATTGGTCACTCTTAAAAGGTATATGATACATTGTAGCAATCCTATTTTCAGTAGCATTATAATTTATGACATCAAGTAACATAGGACCATCATCAGGAGCATTATCATAAGATTTATCAAAGTAGCAAGGGTTATCATAAATAACAGTAGCAATATCATTCTCACAAGTTTCATTCATAGTAGTATCAAGGACACAAGTATAGCAAGTATCAATTTCATCAAATAATGTATGATTTAAAGAGTTACTATCATTGGAAGGTAGACATGGGTTCCATTCTTCCTCCTCTTGATCATCACTCTGCTCCTCTTTTTCATCCAATGAGCTTTCAGATTCAGCAGTTTCTTCTTCCATAGGTTCCTGCAAGGCATTAGTCTCTTCCTAAGGTTGAGAGCATCTATTAAGATATTCCAATATGTAGTAATTGAAATCCCTTTAATTATCAAAGCAATATTCAAGTATAGCATAAATCTCGTATTTATAAGGTGCATCATCAATACTTTTAAGCAAATAGGCAATTTCGAATGCACTCTTCCAAGCAATAAATTCTTCAATTTGTTCCACATAAAATAATTAATAATTTCCCTTAACATAAGAAGATATGGTAACATTATCATTATACTCACATTGAAAAGGGAGGTGTTTATACCTCCTACAGCAGCAAGATTTATCAAATCAATAAGTAACATTATAAGTAGAGCACAAGTTTTTAGCATAGTCATGCAATTTATTAATTTTCTCCCATAAGTGTATCCCTATTTGTGACAAGCGGTGTTCCTTATAATGTTTTTGTTGTTCATCCGTGAACCCACCTTGCCTAAACGATCTAGTTTCAAAGACATCAAACATTGATAGCAAGCATGATAAAGCAAAAATAACAACTAGAATAAGAACTATTTTTTTTGGTGTTTTTGATATAAATAAGCAGAATAAAACAAAAAATAAAAACAAGACAATAAACAAAATAAAGAGGTTGAGAGTGAGAGACTCCCCTTGCCATAAGACTTCCTTCTCCCCGGCAACGGCGCCAGAAAAAGTCCTTGATGGTGCAGATCTTGCACTCGTTGGGATACCCCGAGAGGAGGGTGTGATGAGCACAGCGGTAGGAGTTTTCCCCTTAGTTAAGAACCAAGGTTATCAATCCAGTAGGAGAAAGAGGACCTTCGGAAGGTTGATGCCACTGACGGTGGTGATGGCGCTTCACCAGTGTCAGCAACAACGTGGAACCTGCACACAACACAACCAAAATACTTTGCACAACGATACAGTGAGGTTGTCAATCTCACCGGTCTTGCTGAAATTAAAGATTAGACGTATAGTGTGGAAAATGATGTATGCTTGCAGTAAGTAAAGAAAGAAGGAAATTGTTGTGGTTTGTTTAACAGTGTGGAAAATGGACCGGCGTTCAAAGTTTCACTGGTGGTGTCTCTCCATAAAGATAACATGTTGGGTGAACAAATTACAGCTGGGAAATTGACAAATAGAGGTTGCACCGTAGTGCACATATATGACATGAAGACTACTATGATATTTAGTGCGGGCATTACAAAAATATACATAGACCGAAATCCATCTGCATCTATGACTAATAATCCACCCTCAGGTTATCATCTGACCCCCCTTAGGTATTAAGTTGCAAGCAACAGATAACTGCATTAAACAAAGTGTGTAATGTAAGCAATGATTATGCACAGGGGCACTCTCACCGCTGTTTTCTCCCTAATGGCAACAACACATCCTCCCCCTTCACGTTTCTGTCACTCGAGCAAGGTCGTGAGGAGGCATGAACCCACTATCAAGCATAAATACTCCCTCTTGGAGTCACTAGCAACTACTTGGCCAGAGCAACCACTAGCAACGCAAAGAATGCAAGATCACAAATATCATATGCAAATAAAGACTATAATCAACTTGGCATAAGTGCAATATTCATCGGATCCCAGCAAACACAACACATAGAATTACATAAGATCAATCTTGATCATGATAGGCAGCTCACGAGATCTAAACACGGAGGCATATGAGGAGAAGACAACCATCTAGCTACAACTACGAACCCGTAGTCCAAGGATGAACTACTCACGCATCACTCTGGAGGCAGGCATGGTGATGTAGAAGCCTCCGGTGATGATCTCCTCTCCGGCAGGGTGCCGGAAACAGCTTCAGAACCCCCCGATCTAGGGTTGACGGTGACGGATGCGGAACTTTTCGGGGATTTGTTATCAGGTGCTTAGGGTTTTCCATCCAGGGGGATTAAATAGGCAAAAGAGAAAAGGCGGTGGAGCTCCAGGGGCCCCACCCCATTGTGTGTCCCCCTGGTGCCCGTCTTTGACTCTTCTTCGGTGTTCTGGATGCTTCCGGGGGAAATAGGCACTTCGTTCTTTGTGGGGTCCAATTCCGAGAATGTTTCCAGAACAACTTTTCTGAAACCAAAAACAGCAAAAAACAGGGAACTGGCACTTGGCATCTTGTTAATAGGTTAGTCCCGGAAAACGTATAAAAATGCTATAAATAAGGGAGAAAACAAGTAGCAATTGGCATAATATGATCATGGAGCATCAGAAATTATAGATACGATGGAGACGTATCAATGGTGAATGAAGGAATTGTTCTTGGACATAAAATTTCTGAAAGAGGTATTGAAGTTGAAAGAGCTAAAGTGGTATCCATAGAGAAAATGCCCTGTCCAAGGGATGTTAAAGGTATTCGTATTGTTCTTGGTCATGCTGGTTTTTATAGGAGGTTTAATAAAGATTTCTCTAAAATATCAAGGCCTCTTACTAATCTTCTTCAAAAAGATGTACCATTTGTTTTTTATGATTATTTTAAGGAAGCTTTTGAAACTTTAAAGAAGGCTTTAACTACTGCTTCTATTGTTCAACCACCTGACTGGAATTTACCTTTTGAAATTATGTGTGATGCTAGTGATTTTGCTGTAGGTGCTATTCTCGGATAGCGCGTAGATAAGAAGTTGAATGTTATTCATTATGCTAGTAAGACTCTTGATGCTGCTCAGAAGTTGAATGTTCTTAGCTGTAGTTTTTGCATGTGATAAGTTTAGACCTTATATTATTGACTCAAAGGTTACTATTCATACTGATCATGCTGCTATTAGATACCTTATGGAAAAGAAAGATGATAAGCCTAGGCATATTAGATGGGTGTTGCTTTTACAAGAGTTTGATTTGCATATTGTGGATAGGAAGGGTGCTGAAAATCCTGTTGCTGATAACTTGTCTAGATTGGAAAACATTAATTTTGACCCTATTCCTGTTAATCATAGTTTTCCAAATGAACAGTTGGCCGTAATAAAGGTAAAATCCCAAGATAGTGCATGGTATGCTGATTATGCTAACTTTATTGTTTCGAAGTATTTGCCTCCAACATTTACAGGTCAACAAAGAAGAAAATTCTTCTATGATTTGAGGCATTATTTTTGGGATGGCCCACATTTATATAAATAAAGAGTAGATGGTATTATGAGAAGATGTGTTCCAGATCATAAAAAACGAGAAATATTGAAGAAGTGCCATAGTAATGCTTATGAAGGACATCACGCTAGAGATAGAACCGCACATGAGGTTCTACAATCAGGTTTCTATTTGCCAACTCTCTTTAAAGATGCACGTAAATTTATTTTATCTTGTGATGAACGTCAAAGAGTAGGAAATATTTCTAGACGTAATGAAATTCCTATGAGTTATTCTCTTGTCATTGAACCTTTTGGTTGTTGGGGATTTGACTTTATGGGTCCTTTTCCTCCTTCGAATGGTTACACTCATATTCTTGTTGCTATTGATTATGTTACTAAGTGGGTAGAAGCTATACCTACTAAAAGTGTTGATGGCGAGACCTCTTTAAAAATGCTTAAAGATGTTATTTTCCCTAGGTTTGTTGTGCCTAAATATCTTATGACTGATGGAGGTTCTCATTTTATTCATGGTGGCTTTAGAAAAACTCTTGCTAAATATAATGTTAATCATAGAATTGCCTCAGTTTATCATCCTCAAACCAGCGGGCAAGTACAATTATCAAATAGAGAAATTAAATCTATCTTGCAAAATACTATTAATAAATCTAGGAAGAATTGGCCTGATAAGTTGAATGATGCTTTATGGGCTTATAGAACTGCTTATAAAAATCCTATGGGTATGTCTTCCTATAAAATGGTTTATGGAAAAGCTTGTCACTTGCCTTTAGAATTAGAGCACAAAGCTTATTGGGCAGTGAAAGAACTAAATAAAGATTTTAAACTAGCTGGTAAGAAAAGAACGCTTGATTTTAATCATCTAGATGAATGGAGATGTGAAGCTTACGAAAATGCTAAGCTCTTCATAGAGAAAGTAAAACAATGGCATGATAAAAGAATCCTTAAAAGAGAGTTTCATGTTGGTGAGAAAGTTATATTGTATCAGTCTCGTCTCAGATTTTTTGCAGGAAAGTTACTCTCCAGATGGAAAGGACCTTATATTATTGAAGAAGTGTATCGTTCGGGTGCAATTAAAATTTCTTACCTCAAAGATAACACTACATAAGTGGTAAATGGGCAAAGAATCAAACATTATATTTCTTGGGATTCTTATGATGAAGATGGTGATGTTATTCAAGTAATGACCCCGGAGAAGTTCATTAGAGACAAGATTCCAGAATCTGGAGAGTCTGTTTTCGAATAGGTAACAGTTCTGTTAAGAAAAAGTTCGCGGAATACCTTTTTAGTTTTAAATTATTGGTTTTTGGAAAATATGAAAAATACCGAGCCGAAGAAGAGTAGGAGGAGGTGCTCGGAGGCACCACACCACCTGGGGGCGCGGGCCCACCCCTGGCCACGCCACCCTATGGTGTGGGAGTCCCGGAGCCCCTCTCCGACTCGTTTTCGACCTGGACTTTCCTTTCATTACGCATATTTTTTCTATATAACCCCCGGACCCCACGAGGTCTGTATATCGTCTTCTCGTCGTGTTTCTATTTTGAGCTGTTTCTGCCAGGATCTGTTTTCAGGTTTAGAAGCACCATGGTCTTCGCCAACAACAACAAGGGGAAGGGACCGAAGGAAGACGATCTCCAAGGTCCCAAGCGCAAGAACATGGATCAGGGCGTCAAGAGAGAAGTAAAAAGGACGTCATCAAGCAGTGTTTATTCTTGTAGCAAGCAGGGGCCAAGACCATCAGTTCCGGGCCTCAATCCCATCCGTGGAGTAGAGGAAGTTGTTTGAGTTGCAAATGAGTTTTGGGAGCGTTATTGAGCTTTAAGGACGGAGGTAGAGATTCTTCAAGAGGAGAACGACATGTTTCGTGAGATGCTGCAACATTTTCACGCCTTGCTTGAGAAGAGTGTATCACCACCACCACCGAAGAATTGATTCGTCATTGCTTTTGGCATCCCCTTGGCTTGTTCCAAGCTTGGAGGAGTGCCGCGCTATCACAAATTTATATTTCACCCCTTTTACCTTTTAGTAGAGTCATATCGTGAGTAGAGGATATATCATATAGGATGGTTTGCATTATGGAAGTGTCGCTCTCTAGTTGGTTATCCTTGTATCCCTTGGTTTGAGTTGCCGTAATGAAATATTAATGAGGAGTTTCATCATCTACTTGCTCTACTTTATTTTAGTTTGCATTTTTTGTTATGTGATTGATCTTGTTATTAGTATTGGTATCAATTTTGGAGCTTCAAGTTAATCTAGTTGGTTTTGGCAAACTTAGCATTGGTCAGTAACAACAATTCGTTGAGACTTAAGTAGAAAATAGGGAGTTGCATGTAGATATATTATTCCATGATCTTTCTTTCTTGTTAGCTCATAAGTTTAGTATTCTCAAATAAGTTTGTTTGCACTTTCAAGAAAGATTGCATTATTGGCTTTATCATATATATTTTTGTTTGTTTTACTTCAATTCTTATGCTTGCTACCCAACCTTGCTAGCCAAAAACCTGTACTGAGAGGGAATGCTTCTCGTGCATCCAAACCTTGAGCCCCAAAACCTTGCCATTTGTGTCCACCATACCTACCTATATGTGGTATTTCACCGACACTCCAAGTAAATTGCTTGTGTGCTAACTTTAAACCTTCAAAATTACACATGTTTTGTGCCCCTGTTTTAGCTCATGAGGACGCAAATAGAGAATCTTTATCTCACTTGTTGATTGGATTTCACACCCTGGACTAGTGGCTTCATCCTCTTATCCAAATGCTAGAAGAGCTGGCAGCGGGGTTCCCAGCCCCAAATAATAATACAAATTCTCTTCACTATTTCTGCCCCTGATTTATTAGTCAAAGCATAATTGTGTAAACAGGATCCGCTCTTGTGAATTCTAGTTGGCTTGTGACGTAATGTATTTTCTGTTTTCCATTCGTTGACATAAACATACACCTCTCTCAAAATTAGACACTCCTCCATGGTACGAGATTGTTGGCAGGCACCCGAGGATTCGGTTAGCCATGGTTTGTGTAAGAAAGGTTGGGAGGAGTGTCAACCATTTTATACCTCTGTTTTACAAAATAAAAGCTCTAGCACATGAGTGGTCCATCCTTCCCTCTGCGAAGGGCCTATATTTTACCTTTATGTTGAGTCAGTAAACCTACTTCTTTCTGTCTTAAGCAAGCATCTGAGTTGTTGTGATTCATCTAGCTATATGTTGATTTACTCAATCATGTTCTTTATTCTTAGTTGTTTCTACAAGTGTTTTTATCTGTTTGAATACCACTTTGAAAGTTACCAATGTGTGCAAAGAGACCGTTATAATTGAGCATGATAAACTCTACAATATAAGCTCTAGTATAAAGACTCTGATCGAAAGATAAGTACATTGTTAATTGTTCTCTGACCAAGAACGAAGTTTGTCTTTACCAATTTTGATTTACTTTTTGCACCTTTATTGTTCCTTTATTTGTTTCAAGTTTGATTATATGAGAGGAAGTTGCTGTCTAAAATGACTTGTTCTTTGTTAGATGTGATGCCTCTTGTCCATATTTTATTTATCGACACCTCACTTCATAAACCTGTGGTCATGTTTACTGAGTTCAGTTTCGCTTGGGGACAAGCGAGGTCTAAGCTTGGGGGAGTTGATACGTCCATTTTGCATCACTATTTAATATTGTTAGTTTCTGCTATTCATCAATATATTTCATGTTATGATACATCACTTCTGTTATTTTATCTTATTTTGCATGTTTCATAATTTTTGGAGAAGAAACACCGGAACCAGAAATCTGATGGAAAAAAGCACCGTTGAGATACTCTATTTCAGAAGTTCAGAAGAAGAGGGGGGACACGGGAGATGTCTTAGAAGTTCAGAGGAGGAGGCTAGCCAGAAGGGGAGCCAGAAGGGGAACACCAGGGGCCCACACCATAGGGTGGCGCGCCCCCATGGCCGTGCCGCCAGGTGGTGTGGCCACCCTAGCCCACCTCTGGTCGACCCCTTCCGCGTACTTGACCCCGAGGGAACCCTAAGCCCCAGAATATCATCAAAGAATTATCCCGTTGTTGCCTCGAGGCGGAAAACACCAGAGAGAGA
>JAPCYS010003850.1:0-20526 GCA_028641055.1 Alopecurus myosuroides | reverse complement strand
TGTCGCACCCGGACTTCTAGAGGATACACACAGCCCGCTAAACAGTAGATAATTGGCTTACGGGGCCTACCTGCACCCGCATCTTAATATGAGTAGGCCAACACGTAAACGTGTGACAACCATCCTCTACTATTCATCGTCTGTGAAACCATCCAATAGGAATCCGAATACTTCCATTGACGTACTTCATAACATACACACATGGTACGTCAACGGCATTTGAACAAGTGATATCACAACAAATCTCTAAGACACAAAGAAATAGAAATAAGTGGCAAAAGCTCTCACTAGAGCAGAGATAGCAAATACAGTCATGCAGAGGACACATGTCCCAACAAGTCATCATTACATCACAGCGGAAACATCCAAAGAGTCTGAGTATAGACAAGATCCAAATAGGCCTAAGAGGCCGGAAACGAAAAGAACGGAGCCCATCCACGAAGTCTCGGATCCTGCCCGGGTCCGCTATCTACTCGTCAGCAGCCTCGTCATACTGCACGTAGTAGCCACCATGGGGATCCTCAGAAACGTAGTCTGCAGAACCAGCAGCCCCAAAGGGGTCAGTACGGACGAGTACTGGCAAGCAAGACGCACAAGATACCAAAGTGTACCCGACAACACCAAGTACAGATGCTTTGGGTTCAACGGAAGATAGGGGATACAAAGGTGCGGCAGCGAGCTGCACTAACCAACTACAGAGACACGCTACAACATCCGGCTAAAAGAAAGGGATAAGATAGCGCATCGGAGCCAACTACCACTAACCTCAAACAAACCCATCCTGGATCTCGCCCCTTATCCAAAGAAGCAATCCGAGGACAACCCACACAGTTGGATTAATGAAGGTTCAGGTTATTGTGACAATATGCCTATTACTAGTCAAATTATTATTAATTAGGTGTAAGTTGTCTAATCCTTGTTAGCCAGCCCTATCACCAAGTCATCCATAACCGCGGACAACACGGCTTCTCGAGAAGATTTAACCCTGCAGGGATGCACCAATTTGGCCGTACACGTAAGAATAACCCGCCAGGCGGGGATCAAACCCACCAAGCAGGCCACTCAACACAACCCAACTCTTCTTCGCATCAAGCCCAAAGAACCATGTGCTGTGCGTGCGCGGCTAATCGAGCCCCCACGATGAAAAGGGGGACCCTCATAGCACTGGAAGACCACGCCGCCCTAAATGCCGACTACAAAAGTTCCACCCAGGCCCCAAGGGTTCGTACCTGCATATGCGTGCATCAAATGGAAAGCCCGAACTAAGTGTGGCGATTTGGACGAGATGCGAATCGAATCAGAATTGCGGGGGGCGCCCATACACGCTTCCCACTACAAGAAATGTGTTGATACATGACGTTCTCGTAATGACAGTGGACGGAATCGTCATAGAGTTGTGACGATTTCAAACAAGATCGTCGTAAGTTGTTTGAGGGGATAAAAACCCTGTAAAATAACGACGATTTGAGTTAAAAACGTCGTACCCGTATAAGATGAAATCGTCATAAACGGTGAATGTGATCCGAAGCTTTATTTTTTAACAGATTACGACGAATATAAATCGTCAGGAAGCTGCAACTTATACACATTTATTTGATCTGGATGACCACCTCATCAATTTTTTGCCTACGTGTAATGTTCAGTTGCCATTTCCTTGCTTACGTGTCAATCCATAGGTTCACTTGCCTACCAATGACATGTGGGGCCAGCCTCACAAACTACAGTATATTACAGGTGTGCAGGCACTGCCGCTAGCTAACAAACCAGCTGACAGGTTGGACCCGAGGTCACCTACGAATGCGTGGCCTAGAGCTCATATATTCGCCAAAATAATGTGCTGGTGGAGGGGATTCGAACCCTGCACCTCCAGCACGCCTACAAGGAACAGAACCACCAGGCCACCATACGATTGCTGAACTACTACATCATTCGGCCTACTTAAGGAGAAAACAAAGCGAACTAGAGCCTTGGTGGGTCAAGCCCATTATTTTTTTTCTCGGGGCGGGTGGGGGGAATGCATCCCTCTGCGCATGGGCCGAAATTTGGCCTGTGTAGCTAGTGTTGGAGCAGGTTCTCACAACTAGTTGGGTTGGGCTAGATATTAGCTGTTTTTTATTCATGTTTACATTTTCTACAAATTGAAATTCACCTTTAAATTGACCGAAACCAATTTTGTAAAATTTGTAAAATTATTTACAATAATATCTTGGTGTATCTCTAAACATGAAATGTGGTATAATAACTTCATAATTTTATTTGGTTCATCTCTCTAACATATTTTTGGTAGTTGTTTCACAAAAAAAAAACCTTTTTGACACTCCAAAAATGGAAAATGGTATTTTTATTAAGAGAAAAATAAACTTTCTTCATGAACATTGTTCGTGTATCCAAGATGCATGCTTGTGTAGAATATGGGCATATTTCAACAAACTATGCCACGAGTGTGGCCATAACATCCAACATTTGGCCCGAAACCGAAGAATCTTCGGATGAGATAACTCATTTCTATGAACACCTTTTCAACCCAGTTGTCGTATTCGAAGTTTATTATTTTTAGTGGATATTAGGACATATATAACAACACCAAGCGAAGGCCTTGCATCGTTTCGTGTTTTTTTGAATTTTCTGGAATTTTCAAAGCCGGTTTCGGAAAACGGTCAGAAACGGGGACATGACCGTTCGTACCTAGGTGTCGAATATTGATGAACTCTTGGTACATCTCTATTGAAATAGGTAGTTGTGTATCTAAAAATGATTTTTACAAAAAATCATGAGCAACATATGAGGCACCTGTAGTTCAAATTTGGCCCGGTTTCAGCGGAATCGGCAGAAATTTGTCTTTTTCGAAAGAGGCGTATTAAAAGCTATTGAGAGGTAGTAAGTTTGTTATTTGTAGATAAAATATGACATAATATATTTAGAATTTTACTTTGTACATTTTTGCAACATATTTTGTGTATGTGCTTCACAAAAAAACCCAGTTTTGACACTCCGGAGATGGAAAATGGTATTTTTATTCAACGAAAAATAAAACTTTCTTCGTGAACATTGTTAGTTGTACCAATATGCATCTTTGTGTGGAATATGGTCACATTTAAACAAACTATGCCATGGATGTGGCCAAAACATCCGTCATTTCGCCCGAAAGCCATGAATCTTCGTACGAGATAGCTCATTTTGTGAACACGTTTTCCACCAAATTGTCGTATTCCAAGTTTATTATTTTTGGTGGATACTAGGACATATATAACAACACCACGCGAAGATCTTGCATCGTTTCGATTTTTTTTGAATTTTCTGGAATTTTTAAAGCCGGTTTCGGAAAACGGTGAAAACGAGGGACATGAACGTTCATACCTAGGTGTTGAATCTTGATGAACTCTTGGTATATCTATGTTGAAATAGGTAGTTTTGTACCTAAAAATGATTTTTTCAAAAAATAAAGAGAAAACTACAAGGCACCTGTAGTTCAGATTTGGCCCGGTTTCAGCGGAATCGGCAGAAATTTGTCTTTTTCAAAAGAGGCGTATTAAAAGCTATTGAGAGGTAGTAAGTTTGTTATTTGTAGATAAAATATGACATAATATATTTAGAATTTTACTTTGTACATTTTTGCAACATATTTCGTGTATGTGCTTCACAAAAAAACCCAGTTTTGACACTCCGGAGATGGAAAATGGTATTTTTATTCAACGAAAAATAAATGTTTCTTCGTGAACATTGTTAGTTGTACCAATATGCATCTTTGTGTGGAATATGGTCACATTTAAACAAACTATGCCATGGATGTGGCCAAAACATCCGTCATTTCGCCCGAAAGCCATGAATCTTCGTACGAGATAGCTCATTTTTGTGAACACGTTTTCCACCAAATTGTCGTATTCCAAGTTTATTATTTTTGGTGGATACTAGGACATATATAACAACACCACGCGAAGATCTTGCATCGTTTCGATTTTTTTTGAATTTTCTGGAATTTTTAAAGCCGGTTTCGGAAAACGGTGAAAACGAGGGACATGAACGTTCGTACCTAGGGGTTGAATCTTGATGAAATATTGGTATATCTATGTTGAAATAGGTACTTGGGTAACTAAAAATGATTTTTTCAAAAAATAAAGAGAAAACTACGAGGCACCTATAGTTCAAATTTGGCCCGGTTTCAGCTGAATCGGCGGAAATTTGTCTTTTTCAAAAGAGGTGTATTTTGAGCTATTGAGAGGTAGTAAGTTTGTTATTTGTAGATCAAATATGACATAATATATTTAGAATTTTAATTTTTACATTTTTGCAACATATTTTGTGTATGTGCTTCACAAAAAAACCCAGTTTTGACACTCCGGAGATGGAAAATGGTATTTTTATTCAACGAAAAATAAATGTTTCTTCGTGAACATTGTTAGTTGTACCAATATGCATCTTTGTGTGGAATATGGTCACATTTAAACAAACTATGCCATGGATGTTGCCAAAACATCCGTCATTTCGCCCGAAAGCCATGAATCTTCGTACGAGATAGCTCATTTTTGTGAACACGTTTTCCACCAAATTTTCGTATTCGAAGTTTATTATTTTTTGTGGATACTAGGACATATATAACAACACCACGCGAAGATCTTGCATCGTTTCGATTTTTTTTGAATTTTCTGGAATTTTTAAAGCCGGTTTCGGAAAACGGTGAAAACGAGGGACATGAACGTTCATACCTAGGTGTTGAATCTTGATGAACTCTTGGTATATCTATGTTGAAATAGGTAGTTTTGTACCTAAAAATGATTTTTTCAAAAAATAAAGAGAAAACTACAAGGCACCTGTAGTTCAGATTTGGCCCAGTTTCAGCGGAATCGGCTGAAATTTGTCTTTTTCAAAAGAGGTGTATTTTGAGATATTGAGAGGTAGTAAGTTTGTTATTTGTAGATAAAATATGACATAATATATTTAGAATTTTACTTTGTACATTTTTGCAACATATTTCGTGTATGTGCTTCACAAAAAAACCCAGTTTTGACACTCCGGAGATGGAAAATGGTATTTTTATTCAACGAAAAATAAATGTTTCTTCGTGAACATTGTTAGTTGTACCAATATGCATCTTTGTGTGGAATATGGTCACATTTAAACAAACTATGCCATGGATGTGGCCAAAACATCCGTCATTTCGCCCGAAAGCCATGAATCTTCGTACGAGATAGCTCATTTTTGTGAACACGTTTTCCACCAAATTGTCGTATTCCAAGTTTATTATTTTTGGTGGATACTAGGACATATATAACAACACCACGCGAAGATCTTGCATCGTTTCGATTTTTTTTGAATTTTCTGGAATTTTTAAAGCCGGTTTCGGAAAACGGTGAAAACGAGGGACATGAACGTTCGTACCTAGGGGTTGAATCTTGATGAAATATTGGTATATCTATGTTGAAATAGGTACTTGGGTAACTAAAAATGATTTTTGCAAAAAATAAAGAGAAAACTACGAGGCACCTATAGTTCAAATTTGGCCCGGTTTCAGCTGAATCGGCGGAAATTTGTCTTTTTCAAAAGAGGTGTATTTTGAGCTATTGAGAGGTAGTAAGTTTGTTATTTGTAGATCAAATATGACATAATATATTTAGAATTTTAATTTTTACATTTTTGCAACATATTTTGTGTATGTGCTTCAAAAAAAACCCAGTTTTGACACTCCGGAGATGGAAAATGGTATTTTTATTCAACGAAAAATAAAAGTTTCTTCGTGAACATTGTTAGTTGTACCAATATGCATCTTTGTGTGGAATATGGTCACATTTAAACAAAACTATGCCATGGATGTTGCCAAAACATCCGTCATTTCGCCCGAAAGCCATGAATCTTCGTACGAGATAGCTCATTTTTGTGAACACGTTTTCCACCAAATTTTCGTATTCGAAGTTTATTATTTTTTGTGGATACTAGGACATATATAACAACACCACGCGAAGATCTTGCATCGTTTCGAGTTTTTTTGAATTTTCTGGAATTTCCAAAGCCGGTTTCGGAAAACGGTCAGAACGGCGGACATGACCGTTCGTACCTAGGTGTTGAATCTTGATGAACTCTTGCTATATCTCTATTGAAATAGGTAGTTGTGTATCTAAAAATGATTTTTACAAAAAATCATGAGCAACATATGAGCCACCTGTAGTTCAAATTTGGCCCGTTTCCAGCGGAATCGGCAGAAATTTGTCTTTTTCAAAAGAGGTGTATTTAGAGCTATTGAGAGGTATAAAATTTGTTATTTGTAGATCAAATATGACATAATATATTTAGAATTTTTATTTCTACAGTTTTGTAACATATTTGTGGTAGGTGCTTCACAAAAAACCCTTTTTTTACACTCCGAAGATGGAAAATGATGTTTTTATTCAATGAAAAATAAAAGTTTCTTCGTGAACATTGTTAGTTGTTCCATTATGCATGCTTGTGTAGAATATGGGCACATTTCAACAAACTATGCCATGAGTGTGGCCATAACATCCGTCATTTAGCCCGAAAGCCATGAATCTTCGTACGAGATAGCTCATTTTTGTGAACACGTTTTCCACCAAATTTTCGTATTCGAAGTTTATTATTTTTTGTGGATACTAGGACATATAACAACACCACGCGAAGATCTTGCATCGTTTCGAGTTTTTTTTGAATTTTCTGGAATTTCCAAAGCCGGTTTCGGAAAACGGTCAGAACGGCGGACATGACCGTTCGTACTAGGTGTTGAATCTTGATGAACTCTTGCTATATCTCTATTGAAATAGGTAGTTGTGTATCTAAAAATGATTTTTACAAAAAATCATGAGCAACATATGAGCCACCTGTAGTTCAAATTTGGCCCGTTTCCAGCGGAATCGGCAGAAATTTGTCTTTTTCAAAAGAGGTGTATTTAGAGCTATTGAGAGGTATAAAATTTGTTATTTGTAGATCAAATATGACATAATATATTTAGAATTTTTATTTCTACAGTTTTGTAACATATTTGTGGTAGGTGCTTCACAAAAAACCCCTTTTTTTACACTCCGAAGATGGAAAATGATGTTTTTATTCAATGAAAAATAAAAGTTTCTTCGTGAACATTGTTAGTTGTTCCATTATGCATGCTTGTGTAGAATATGGGCATATTTCAACAAACTATGCCATGAGTGTGGCCATAACATCTGTCATTTGGTGCAAATCCGGACAACTGACAAAGGATAGATGAGATATATTATATGAAGATTGAAAGACGCGCAACACATTCCATGACAAGTCCTACTACCGTATCTCCGAATATAAATTTCATTTTGTAAACTTATCTTTGAATATAGAGGTATATATTTTGTTTGATGTACACTTTTATGCCTATTTATCGGTATAATTTTAAACTAATAGTATGAGAAAGCATGTGTTGAAACTATACTTTGCCGTAAAACTATTAAATATAAGTTTTCAAGTATTTTCTATTTACATAGAGAAAATGAATTGTTTTTTTTGGCAGTATAATATCAATCTATTGTTACTACCAAACCCCCTAGCTAGAGACTATACAGTGGGGCCAAGAAATGGTAGGTCCCAAGTACAGTGGGAGCTGGGAAAAATTGAGGAAAAACGAGCGCAGCGCGCTCGGCGGTGCTCCTAATTCCCTCCCTCGCGCCCAACTCATCCCCAAACCCTAACTTTCCTCCCCATCCGCCTCCTCTCTCTCCCTCACCAGCCGCCTCCTCTCATCTCCCTCACCAGCCAGATCCCCACCGCCCACCCACCCCTAAACCTCCACGGATAAGACGACGCTCCAAAGCCTCCCGTCAACGCGCGCTCACCGCTCACCCCCGTGAGCCGACGAACCGGCAGCTGAACCCTAGGTCCGGTCCACCACCGCCGCCGCCGCGACCCCCCTCTTCCTCCCGACGCGGCTTGCAGCGCAGAGGAGCATCTCGTCGCCTCCCTCTCCCCCCCGAGGCGGCCCGGCCGGTGGCATAAGGAGCCGCGGCCCATGCTCCCTCACGGCCATGACGCATCCTTCTCTGCGGTGGTTTCCTTGACCGCAGGTCTGGCCGTCCGGGAGCCTCAGCGTCCTCACAAGGTGAAGCAGGGCGGCGTCGATATGGGGACAGTCACGGAGCTACGGCATGCCCCTAGATCTCTCTCCTCTTTTACCGTCCTTCCAGAGCAAACACGGCGCGGATCTGACGATTTGTGTCGTCTTCGTTGTTTTTCAGGTCCAGCCGCAGTGCTCCCGTCCTACGGCGGCAAGGTGCTAGGCGATTGAGGAGAAGGCCGCGAGAACGTCTACATCAAGGTACACTCCCTTGTCCATATGCGTGTGTGTGATTGACCCACCTGTTATCTGGTTTCTTTCCACAAAACTTGGAGCGTGATCTATTTATCCATGCTTATTTAACGTGCGGATTAAGATAAGAGTATCCACACCGTTGTCCCTGGTATTCATGTAAATATTCGTGTTTGACTATTAGTTTTCTAGGTTGTTATTGTATTGTCCCTGCATAATGTACGTTTGATCATATTGTAACACATTATGGTAACAACCTATTTTTTCATTTACTTCCTTTGAAGATATGAGTACTTCCTTTGAAGATAACAACCTATTTTTTCATTTACTGAGAGTTTACACTTCGGAGTGGCAGCAGTATTGACTTCGTAGATTTTGTTGTCTCTGGCTACAATCATAAGCTGGTCACCCATGATTGTTAATTCCATAGTAGTTTGCACGATATGTATTCTATCTACTAATTCGAAAGCTTGGGATAGGTAACTAAATTGACTTGCATTGCCATTATCCTCTCAGCTGGACAATGCCATCAACTCTATGCCATGGGAGATTTGGAAAGGTGCATCACATCTTGACAAGGTCACCTTTGAATCAAAGGATCTGCTGCAGAAAGTAGTCAAATATTCATGCGACACTTCTGATTCAAGTGAAGCTAATCAATTCCCAGGTTGCCATACAAGTCCCTCTCCCTCGCTACCTCATAACATGAAGATATGCCTTACGACACGATCATCTATGAGAGCGGTGGTTGTTGCTTTAGGGACCATCTTTACCTGTAGATGGTCATGCCTGCCAGTTGTTACCAATAATATATGTGTGTTAATGTGTCTCCGCTATCTATGTTTGTACCTATCTATGTGGTAGTGTTCAGATGTTGTACTGAAATACCTCTCTATCATGTATAAAAGCATTGTGCTTTTTTCTAAAATTATAATGTCGCTGCTATCTATTGCAGTCTGGAAGACTACCGCGTTTCATGTTAAATGTTTACCGTATCGTTCTACCAATTGATTACCACTGTCAAAAGTGGGTGGCGCGCGGCAAGCCGCGCCCGGGGATCTAGTCCTTGATGAACAGCCTTGCACCTCCACCTTCTGGTAGACATGTTCCTTTAACCAGCTGCATAGAGATCATAAGTTCTAGCTCCATGGTTCTCTCTATCAATTTTCAGATGTCTGTTTGATTGTTGAATCGATAGATATTGATTGATCTGCTTGGCCTATGTCATTATCCTCCTAAATAGAGTGTTGCTTCAAGTCTGCATCTGGTTGGCCAGATAGTTGATGAATGTAACAACCATTGTCTGCTGTAATGTTCTTCAATGTTATGTATTATCGTTTATCTTGCATCTGCCCTATTTTTAACATTTCCATTGAAATTTTCCCGTGTTACTGTCCATAATGTTATTAGGGATATTCTAACTGTACTTATCATATGGTATGTTTCGAGATGATTACGTGGATGTGATGCGAATCCCTCGTTGGCGACCGTGGATGGTATGCCTAGACTGTCGGGCTCACTGGTTTGCCTAGTACTTATTGCTGTGGTCAATGACACTATTTTGGCTTATTATAGGGACTTACTATCTAGAGTGGTTATGCGTAAAATTTGTAGCTTTAGTTGACTATTGAGTGGTTGAATATTCTTATGAAATTTCTATTAGTTTCTTGAACTATAAACCTTTATACTGTTGGAGGTGTTATCTGCTACTAGTAATGTTGCAAGCATGCCTCTTTTCTAGTGTATTTCTGTTTGCTTTGACTACTTGGTTCGTTTCTGTGGAAATCGTAGTTGAGTCGGTTCATCTAGCATCATTTACACATAGCTATTAAACTGCTTTGCATGTCTGCTCATATAATTATCTGGTCACATTATACCAGCCTAATTTTCTGTCGTATTGTATTGAATCCCTGCCAGCTGTTGAAATCATATGATAGAGTAGATGTTTCTACCTGTAGCTTCATGGACCAAAGTGGCAGAATACATTAGTAACTAGTACTTGCAGAATAAATCATTTACTTTGGTCTTTTGTTATTTGTTTCCTCTTTTAACCGTTCGTATTTGCATCTTCCTTCCAGACGATGAACCACATCGGCACTTGGTGGAGCTGAGATGACGAAGCCGACTAAATCGCACCAGCAGCATTGTCACAAACTCTGTCCTGAGTGCCTCCTTTTGCTCCAACGGTGTATCCTCCCAACTCTGAATGCTGGATTAATAAGCATATTCACAGTAGACATGTTTCTACGTCGCCAGAAAATTAATAATACAGTAGGCTTGTCTCTTTCTAGTAAAAAGGGCTCTTACTAAAAATGTACATGTAGGGACTATGTATGTTTCACTTGCTTGCAGCCGCCTAGATGAGCACTTCTAATTGCTAGTCTGGTATGCTTGGTCATATGTATGTTTGGTTGCAGACTTTAATTGGGAGGTCACCGACTGGTGCTTTCAGCGCATTTCTGTCTCTCAACGCTATACCATCTTCCATAGATGAATAGAGTTGAACTATTATGCCTGTAGAGTTGCAAATGTTGTGTGCATCCTATGGATCGGTTCCAAATTATGTTATGTTGTTTGGCCAGAAATAGTAGTTGGTGTGATCGTCTAGATGTTGTAGTCAGACCTGGGATAGATTTTCTGAAATGTTTGCTGGAACCATTATGCTCTTCTATGATCAAAATAATCATGATTGAACTTAGAGGTTTTCTTGGATGTATCAGCTGATTGTTTTCTTTTTTTATAGCTTCATGCACACAGATAATCCTGCTAGTATTTATATGGACCCAAATACCCACCCATTGTAAGCAATTACAGCCTGGTATTGGTAATATGTTTCACACTTGAACATTCCAAGAGCTTCATACTCGTACCATTTTCTTTTGTTGAAGGTGAACAGAAGTTCCCAAGCCCAAGAGAAGCACATGCTTGCGCTCTACCGGCAAGATCTTCTTCCCATGCTCTGGTTCTTGCAATTCGACCCACTGCTGTGCTCGTGTGATGGTTTCGGCGAGTATCTGCTTCTTCCAGTGTCTTGTATGTTGCTCTGTGATATCATCTCGCCTTTGGTTAATTCCGTGGTCAGGCCATCGAGCCGATGAACTAGGAGTCGGTAAGTCTTTTGAGAAAATGCAAGTTATGAATATGATGTCTCAGTTACTTGATTGCATGGCCACTATATGTAGACTGAGTTGTTAATGATGCACCGATAGTTAATCCTGCTACCATGTTTCCGTTGCTAAGACACTCACTTGCTGTAGGCATATTGGTAATAGACATTGGCTCCAAGTCACTCGTAGCCTACCGACATGAGTTGACAATGAGACAAAGAGTTTGTTTAATTTTTAGCTAGCTTATGATTTGTATTGGCACTGTTTGGTTGCATTGGCACTGTCTAGCTGATGTACAATGCCTCTTGTCGCAGAGCAAGGAGGTGGATAAACTAAGGAGCAACCTGGAACCAATAGCTGACCAATAGCTGCACGCAAGCCAGAAGCAGACCCAGACCCAGGAACGGACAAGATGCCTATCTCACCATCCATGTAGCCTTTGCGTCCCTCTTTTTACTCAATGGTAAGCTTACTCTAGCTTCCTTATGGAAGTGGTTGCGATTTTTGTGCTCCGCCTTTAACTGTTAGTGAAATCCGACTTCAAATTCTTATGAAGTAGTGATTTGATGGTGAATTGCAGACACCGGTGGTGATTGCGTGATTGAGAATGCTGAAGGTGCAAGAACAATGCATTCCATTGTCGCCAAGAACAATAACGGGAGCCTCTTGTTGGCATCAGTGCCATTTTTTCTACTCATTTTCCCGTGAACTCTGTGTATCTGGCTTTTTGTGTTGCTGAATGTAATCTTCCTCCATGTGCACTGGTGTATTGCAGTTCTCTGAAGGTTGCTGATTGTGGAAATTCAACTTACCCTGTAATTTGCTGTTATTAATTCCTATCTAAATGCAAGAAATGTCTGAATTAGATATTAATTTGCTCTGTATTTTCCTGTTATTTATTCTAAGATATATGCAAAAAAAAAAGGCAGAAAAAATGGGCTACGAATTTGTACCTAAGGTGGCTCCGGCCCAACCAAAAAAGCCAATTTTTGGTCTGAGCAACGAAATAAACTATAGGCTCTAAAAAGGCCATGGCCCAAATATGAAAAAAAATGAATCACAAAATGGACCGGACCCATCAACGAAAAAGGCTGAATTAAGGCTCAGGCCCAAGTAAGAAAAGGACCAGCAAAGCCCGAAGTTATTGGGCTAGGCCCACGCAGAACAACAAAATGGACCGGGCTGAATTAGGTCCACGACGATTTCATTTCGTCACTATTCTGCCACGTAGGACATGCCACGTCGACGCTGAGCTGTCCTGGCCGGATTACTCACGACGATTTCGGATCGTCATAGATTAATGACGTTCCTGTATCGTCGTGGATATCCATGACGATTTCTACAAAATCGTCGTGGTGAACCATTACTGACGCTCGGTTTTCAACGATTTGTTTTTCGTCATAAGATCGTCATGGATGAAATTTGGTGACGATTTAGTGACGAAAATTGAGCGTCATGTATCAGCATATTTCTTGTAGTGTCCCACATGCGGTTAGCGCGCTCATCATGGATCTAGAGGATAAGAACTTTTCCTGAGTTCGACACTAGCAGGCCTCAAAACCATACCCGGCCTCCTGCCGGTGCCTTATCATCAAATTATTATTACCTCAACATTAACAGGTGGTTGTTTAAATATCGAGCCCCCAGAACATAATAAAGATGGTAAAAGAAATAACGGACATCAGATCGAGCACAACAACCCTAAGCATGCTAGTAAGACACATGCCAACAAGCAACAGGGTTATAGGTGCGGAGGTGAGGCTATATCAGGGTTACAGGATAACATGTGATAGGATCGGAACACAAGCAACGAATCATAAGGCTAGCAGATTAGACAACGGAAAGTATCGGTATCAAGTGTGGAACAGACACAATGGTTCAGGTGAGTGAATACTTGCCTGCAAACTCAGTAGCCTGGTACTGGGCTAACTCCTCTGAAGTAGAATCGTAAACCTCGTCTGTCTCAACGTCGTCGTCTATTCGAGAAGAAGCAAACAAACAACGAAGAGAGACGAACAATCAATAACATGGCATAATGCACAAACATAGGATGATGCATGACATTTTAATGCAAGTAAGAGATCATGGACATGATCATCAAGTTAAATGAGTGTCCCAAATAAGTTTGCATTATTTGGAAACCTCTCATATTTATCTTAGTGGACTATACACACAAACCATCAAATGATAAAACACATCGGTCCACAAGCTTATTAAGAAGCAAAAGGAATACCAAAATAAAAACAAAGCTTGTGCCTTTTAGAAACCACCAAGTAATATAAAGCAATAAAACGTGGTCACTAAAGAAATATAATATCAATTAAAGATGTAACTAGTATCGTGTGTATAAGTTTCTAAGTGGACACCAATCACAAATATATATATCCACAAAGAAACATGCACACACAAAATAGGGACAAAGGTGAAAAACATGATATCCAAGTGAGGTTCATAAATATACCAATAAGATTTTTTGCTTGAAAGCAAATCACTAAGCTTAGTTTAATCTTAAGGGGATATAGATGAACACAAAAACTCATCAAAGCATCACAAATATCACAAGGGAAAAGTGATAGTTGGAATGCTTCGAGAAAGGTAACACATATCACAAAATATTCAAATGGTTTTTTTGAGAATTCATCAATATTGCATATGAGAGACTTCAAGTAGAAGTTGCTAGATTAATATACTTGGGATTGGTGAATCATGAAAATGATTATAAATATCCCCTTAGTATGTAATCATCCCGGCTTACTCATAGTTGCAATAAATATGCTTTTGATAAGACATTTGCAAGAACCAAATCAAATGCCACAAAGTGAAATCATGCCAAGATGCAACCTACACAAGGTTGAAAGCTAGAAATGTATGCATGAGATAGATACTTGTTACCGAGAAGACATTGGTGATGAAGAGGATGCGAGTTTGATAATCATCGAAGCTTGACTCCTATAATACCATGGTGAGAACACATTCCTTATGAATGGAGAAAGCAACCAATGTAACTCCATTGTACCTAAAAACAAAATTCAAGTACAAAATGGTACCCAAACTCATTTGGTCCAAAGTAGTTAGAACAACTACAATACATAGGACAAACTCTACATAAATATGTGCATATTAATATGAATTTGAATTCCATGCACATCTTAGCCATTTATGATTTGATGGAGTTTATCCTATATATTGGATCAAAGAAAGTAAGCATGCCAAAAGATATACATAGTAAATATGCATGCACAAAACTTTCAAGAACCAAAACAAGATACAAATTTGGACAAAGAACCAATTAAACCAAGAAGCCACTCACAAAAGTGAAACAAAAAAGAATTGTCCAAATTATATCAAGACCCAAATCAACACATGATTGAGGAAACCAAATAGAGAAGATACCAAAAAAACATTAAATAATAAACAAACCCTCTACACTTTTCATGATAGCACACAAAGTACCAAAACGAAAAATGTTCGTCTTCCAAAGAGACAAGTCATTGGGATAAAATACAAATTTAAAGACAACGAGTGTTCAAACGCATATAGGATAGTTCTTCCAAGAATAGTGCATTATTTATGATCTTGAATTTGAATACAAAACGCACACAATGGAATCATTACTCTCCATGTATATTATTCAAACACTAGTCATGTTTAAATAAAAACAATTAGATGCAATACCAATATAAGGCATGGTGATCTACTCAATGTAGGATAGCTTCCCCAAGAATAGTGCAACCCAAAGAAGTATGACTTTGAAAAAAAGTGCACAAGTATGGGATCATTGCTTTTCCTACCACAAGAAAGCACAATTTTTTTTTTGATAAGAGCAAGGAAGACATAAATGAGTTTGAACCAAACAAATCATTGGCAAGAAACAAGGCAATTTTAGAGCAAAGGCCAAAGTAAATATGATCAATAAACTTACCACAAATTATTATAACTTGTCAAAGACAAGAGATGTATGGAGATATTTCTCGGTGGTAGATTTGTTCACAATAATATTCACAAAACATAAGCATGTGACAAAAGATAGGAATAGAAAAACATGCTTAGATAGAGATTCTTGAAGGCTTCAAATAAGAATCAAAAAAGCAAAGCACCAAGAAGCTCTCACAAACAAGATACCAAAGAAGAGAGATACAAGATATTTTAAGCAAAAATGGAACTTGTTTGAGCAACATGCCACAAAGGAACAAGATAACTAACAATATCAACTCTAGGTGGCAATACCTCAAATGTTCACATTTTCTAGGCTTGTAATATGCACATAGCTTATTACTCCCCCATAATGTGATAATCCATTGAAAACAACAAGAGGCAAAAATAAATCAAACAAGAGAAAGTTAATGGACATTAGAAGTTGAATTTCTCATGAGAAAGACATACCATATAGAGACAAGATAATATTGATATATCAACACTAAGTGGTATTCCTCATGTACACACATTTTAGGATAGTAAAGTTCCAAGAGCATATTACTCCCCCAAAATGGGATAGTCCATTAATCTCCCAAAGAGACAACTAAAATAAGCAACAATAGCAATGAGAAGGCTCATCACAAAGAACACAAGTACATGGAGTGCAAACCGACAAACATAACTAGATTACTCAAGATAGGTAAGTAGGAAGCACAACATATACAAACACATGCTAGAAACAAAACTAATATATGCAAGGGAGCAAGCAACTTTAATGTATATAGATTTAAATACAAGTTACCGCTTGGAGGAACATTGGGTAAGAGATATATATAATCCAAGTGACTTGGCTTGAGGAAATATAATTGATGAAGATCCCTTAATTCTTCATGAAATAGCCAAGTCTCCAATGCCCTCCTATAACACCTATTGATAAGGTTTGAGCTTGTTGGTCCCCAACCAAGTTGGGTCCTAAGAGGTTAATCACAATAGGTTTGGCAACCCAAATGGTTCTTTTCTTGACACCACTTGGAGTACCAACATACTTGGCAAACACATTGCCCACATTATCCTTCCTAATGGAATAAACATCATCAAAAAGGATAGGGTTGGATAATGTACCATTAGTGCATGAAGAAGCAAAGTGTCCCTTCTTGCGACAAAGGTAGCAACGTTGACTCTTTTCTTTCTTCTCAATAGGCTTCTCAACAAGAGGAGTATTTGCTTGAGTCTTGTTAGGAGGTGGTCGTTTTTCAACTCGTGGTTGAGCATGAGATTGAACAAGAGGCCGCTTCCCTAGTTGCTTCTCACTAAGAGGCTTCTTCTTCAAAGGGAAAGATCTAACATGGTGCCCTTCAATCTTGCACTTGAAGCAAATAATCTTGGCCGAATCTTTTTCTTGTTCTTGGCCCTTCTTCTTGTCAATAATGGACTTGTTCTTGATATTGGAGTTGAATCCAAGTCCACTCTTGTCATTGGGAAGTCTTCGCACTCTCAACATCTTGTCAAGTGTGAAACTCCCTTCATGACACTTTTCCAAGTCTTTCTTCAAATAAGTGACTTGGGCCTTGAGCTCTTTATTTTCCTCTACATGGTTAGAAACAACACAAGAGCTAGAGGAAGTAGATGCTTCACTGTTAGAGCAACAAGGCAAGGAAAGCAATTCATCACAAGATGTAGAAACATTATGGGAGGATGAAGTACTAATACTAGAACAAGGCAATATAGCATTAATAGAAGAAATTGTTCTAGTAACCACATGAGGCTCACAAGATGTTACCTTTGTAGTGATAGCCTCAAGAGATAATTTTAGCTTGGTATGGGATGCTAGAAGATCCTCATGAGAGCTAGATAGCTTTTCATGACTTTCTTCCAATTTCCCACACATGATAGTCATTAACTTAAGTTGAGCCCTTAGCTCAACATTCTCCTTCAACAAAGATGCTTCACAAGATGTGGAGTTAGTAGCACAAGCATCATTAGAAATAGAAGAAGATAACTTGGCAAGCTCATTATTTAACCTAGAATTTTCCTCAATTAGATTAGCATTGCCAACAACAAATTCAACCTTTTCATTTTTAAGCACTTTATATTTAGTATTGGTATGGTCACGTGCTTTAGTGAGATAGGCTATTTGTTCATTATAGAGCTCCTCAATAGATTCAAGTTTCTCCTCAAGAGTAACTCGGAGCTCATACTCTTCCTCAAGAGACATAGTGAGGGATGACTTTTCATCGGCATCACTTCTTTCAATCTCACCTTTCTTTTCAATGATTTTAGAACTATAAATAGCAAAAGCCAATATTTCACCCAAAGGAGTGATAGCTTTACTACCTTTAGGGAGATCAAGAAGAACCAACTCAACCTTCTCCATTAAGGAGACCTCATCCTCATACTCTCCACAAGATAAATCCTCATCCTCATCATCACAAGATGTAATGGGTTCCAAAGGTGGAGATACCTTTGAATCCCTAGCCATAAGGCACAAGTGAGGATAGGAAGGTGATGAAGAGAGAATGCATGAAGCTCCATTGAGGTCCATGTCTTGTTGCAACAAAAGTTGGGATTCCTCTACATTGTTAGCCACACAAGTACTAGAGGAAATGGAAGCATTGTTTTTATGAAAACAAGACATAGGAAGCATATCATCATGAGATTTAGTTAAACAACTATTACACGATATGCACGGACTATCAACACTAGCATGTATGGAATTTTGAGTGCTAGAAGATATTAAGTCCAAAGATAGATCATTGCAATGGGATAGATATGAAGTATAGTCAATAGCAAATTCACTATCCACAATGCAATTTCTATCACCACTCACCATATCATTACCTTGTGACAAATCACATGTTGGTGGAGTGGAGAAAGATGTGAACTCATCACGGCCGGAAGTGGATGGAGAACAATCATCCTCAATAATGTTGGACACATCATATATATCTTGAAGTTTTGTCCATAGCTCATGAGCATTCCGAAAAGGCATGATTGATTTAATAACTACATCGCTCAAAACGCACAAGAGACCATTAGATACAAGAGCATCGAGATAAGAGTTTTCCTCATCCTCTAAAGATAAATCTTGTGAATCCTTTGGAGGAGGAAAATCCATATCTACAATTCTCTTAACATACTTTGGACCCACGTGCTCAAGAATATTAAGAATGCAAATTTTCCAAGCATCATAATTTCTACCATAGAATATAAAAGCGAGATCATGTTCTATTTCTCTAAACGACATCGTACTCTCTAGGATGTAAAGCCTAATAAAGAGAGACGAGGCTCTGATACCAATTGAACGGAAAACAACGTCGCCTAGAGGGGGGGTCAATAGGAGATTAAAACTTTTCCGGTTAAAGCTTGCTAAATGTGGAAATAAACTAGGTATTTAAATTAACAAGCTTACAACCTAAATATTCTACAGTCAACTAGATGCACTAACAACTTATGCTAAGCAAGACAAGTAACAAGGTGATAGCAAGATATATAACTTCAAGCTCGAAGGCTATCACAATGTAAATTGCATAAGTAAAAAGCTCGGGTATAGAAATAACCGAGGCACACGGAGACGATGATTTATTCCCGAGTTCCTCCCACAAAGGGGGGTACGTCTCGTTGGAGGGGTGTGAGCTCGCCACGAAGGCCTACTCAACACCACAAAGGCCTCACCCTATTCTCCGATGAACCCCGCCACAAAGGCCTAGTTCACCTTCCACTATTGGCAACCTTCAAACCCGAGGCACACATCCACAACTCAATTGGAGGCTCTCGGTGTCACCACAATCTTGGGGCACGCATCCACAACTCAATTGGAGGCTCCCAAGAACACCACAAATCGTCTAGGGTCCAAGACCCAAGAGTAACAAGCTCACAATCTTTCACTTCCACGAATCCTCGTGGAGAGACCAAACCGATGCAACCGATGCAAATGGCAAGAGAACAAGTGCTCGAATCCTCCACTCTCAAATTCCAACAAAGCAACAAATGCTTATGGGGGAATAAGAGAGGAAGAACAATGGAGAAACACCAAGAACTCCAAGATCAAGATCTACTAGGTTTCCCTCACTAAGAAGGAGGATGGATTGGTAGAAATGTAGATCTAGATCTCCTCTAACTTCTCCCTCAAAGATATGCAAGAATCATTGAAGGGATTGAGAGAGGAGCAAGCTTTCCAAAGTCAACAATGGTGGAGAGAGAGAGGAAAAACGGGTTGGGAAAGGCTTCAGGGCTTTGGGGAAGAAAACCCCTTAAATAGGGGCTCAAAACTAGCCGTTTTCTGCCCAAAACGCGTCCAGGCCGGATTGGTCCGGAATATTCCGGACCCCCGGAATATTCCGGATGCAAACAGAGCCTTTTCCCGTTATGGCCGGAATGGCCCGGAATATTCCGGATGCAAAAAGTGAGACTGACAACCGATACGAGAAATGCTATAACTTTTGCATATGGACTCCGTTTTTGATGTTCTTGGGCTCGTTGAAATCGCAACGACGAGCACTACAAGAATATGCAGAGAAACGTCATTGTCAATGAATGGAAGATAAAACAAAATGGGTAAATGTTTAGACCTCTCAAATAGGAACACCCGGTAAAACCTCCAACACGAAAACACACATAACTTTTGCGAATGAACTCCGAATAAGGTGAATCCAAAAGGGTTGGAAAGATAATAACAAGGAATATCCAAACAAAAAGGAATGGAGAAGTTACCACACATGTAAGGTGTGGAAACATTCTAAAAACTGAACCGGATATTTTCACCACCGAAATCGCAACAAGTTTTTCTTACCAAAACCGTTTTTGATAAACCTTGGCTTGCCATGAAGATCATGAAAAGCACTAAAACCCAAAGGAGACAAAAGCCAAATAAGAACCAAGAAAGATGATATGCAAGTATGCAAAGGTTTGGGCTCTCCACAACAATTCGATCACGTTACTCACTTGAGATCCCCTCTTGATAGTTCGACTATCTATCCTATAACCCGGTCTCCCGAAGACACGAGACCGGTAAAATAGAAAACCTATCAAGATTATACCTTTTCCTTGAGAATTCCACTTGAGGTAGAGGATGACGATCTTGACTCTCTAAAGTTGGATCTTCTTTCTTGATTGCGCTTGCTAGCACAAGCTCCGCTTGATGAAGACTTGCAAGTTGCTCCCCCATACACCATTATTGGAGAGACTAGCTGCCCATACACCATCATGGGAGAGACCCTTCTCGAAAAATCT
>JAPCYS010002392.1:0-20543 GCA_028641055.1 Alopecurus myosuroides | reverse complement strand
AACTCGGAATCCATATTTGTTCCTTCTCTGCCAAGTGAAGAATCCGTTCCAATGGAAATTGACTGGGAGAATGCAACAGAGAACCAGGGACTGCCGCTCCCTACTCGGGGACTGCCGTTCCCTACTCGAGGACTGCCGCTACCTACTCGGGGACTGCCGTTCCATACTCGGGGACTGCCGTTCTCTACCCGGGGACTGCCGTTCCCTACTCGGGGACTGCTGTCCTTAACCCGGGGACTGTCGCATTCATTGAGGAGGTCTTTGCAAACCGTTCAGGGCTCCAGAGAAGTGCTCCAAACCCCAAAGAGCAGCCAGAGGTGCCTGTCCCAATGGAAGTGGACGAACCAGTGTTTCCCACACGGGAGACACCGAATTGGGCCATGCCCATATTATCCTTTCTAAAGGACGGTACTCTGCCAGAAGATGAGGTGGCCGCAAGGCAGATTCAGAGGAGATCCAAGGGCTACACTATATTCAGAGATGTGCTGCACAAAATAAGTGCCACCGGCGTGCTGCAACGTTGTGTGAACCCAGAAGAAGGAGGAGAGATTCTATTGGAAATACACCAAGGAGAATGCGGGCACCACGCCTCTTCTCGGGCATTGGTCAAGAAAGCTTTTCGGCATGGCTTCTACTGGCTCACAGCTCTGCAGCAAGCTGAAGACATCGTGAGGAAGTGCAATGGCTGCCAGATGTTCGCAAGTAAGATTCACATGCCAGCTTCCGAGTTGAAAACAATTCCTATCACATGGCCGTTTGCCGTATGGTGCCTGGATATGGTTGGCCCCTTCAAGCCGGCTAAAGGCAACATGACACACATCTTAGTCATGGTGGACAAGTTCACTAAGTGGATTGAAGTGAAGCCTATTCGGATGTGCGATGGAGCTACAGCCGTGAAATTCTTAAAGGATGTGATCCTGAGATACGGCTACCCGCACAGCATCATCACCGACAACGGCACGAATTTCGCAGAGGGGGCAATGGTGCGGTTCTGCAGAGATAAGCACATCCGACTAGATGTTGCATCTGTTGCACATCCCGCCTCCAATGGGCAAGTGGAAAGAGCAAACGGCATGGTGCTGGCAGGCATAAAGCCAAGGCTGATTGAGCCGCTGCTGAAAACACCTGGGTGTTGGCTAGACGAGTTGCCAGCGGTGTTGTGGAGTCTAAGGACTACCCCTAACCGGTCAACCAGCTACACGCCATTCTTCTTGGTATACGGGGCTGAGGCCGTGTTGCCAATAGACTTAGAGCATGACTCCCCCCGAGTAACCCTCTACACTGAGGTGGAGGCGAGAGAAGCTCGAGAAGATGACGTTGACCTGCTCGAAGAAGCAAGAGAGCTTACTCTGTCACGATCAGCTATCTACCAGCAAAACCTGCGGCGTTATCATAGCCGAAAGGTGAACCCAAGGGTTTTCCGAGAAGGAGACATGGTCCTCAGGCTTGTGCAACGCACAGCAGGGATGCACAAATTGTCTCCTCCATGGGAAGAGCCCTTCATTGTGAGCAAAGCGCTGCACAATGATGCCTATTATCTCGTGGACATGCGTCCATCACAGGAGAACAGGGCAGATAAAGCTGGAGAGGAATCCAAGCGCCCTTGGAATGTAGCCCTACTTCGCCGCTTTCATTCGTGAGCAAAGATGTGTATGTACCCTCTTATCCGAGTTGAAATTCTACTCTGCAATCTGAAATTGAGCTCGGGGACTGCCCTCGTCCAAACTTGCTTTGTGTGTTTCTACCCGGCTTTACTTTTGTCCACTCGGTTGCTCTGCTTGAAGTTTCACGAGTACATCTAGTACTGTGTTTAAACCTACATGCCAACTCTTCGACTCTGCTGCTGTCCGAAACCCGGCTTCATGGCAAGCAAGAGAACAAGCAAAAGGTCAATGAGCACAAGAAAAATTACTAAGGAAAGAAAAAGTGCAGGAACCGAGTAGGATGTTTTTTACTGTTGTTTCTTGTTAGCTCCTTCTCTAGGTGGGCTGCGTTACTATGAGTGTTTCTAAGTGGCTAAGTATTTGCAACTCCAACTTTGAATTCTTGTGACTCGAATACCAAAAAAGCAACGAGTTGCGGGTAAGAGCTGAGATGAAAAGGAAGAGCGAATAAGAACTGCAACTCGGGGACTTGCATGATAACGCAACCCGGCATTCTAGCCAAAGTTGCTCAAATTGACTAAGTTAAATATCAAACGTGAATAAACCCGGCATCCCGGGGATCTGATAAAAGTTTCGAGAATAAAGTTGCAGAAAGTAATCAAGAAGAAGCAGCAGTGTTCTCGGCGCTGGCCTTGGTGGCTTCAACGTCAGCGTTGGCCTTGGCGGCTTCAGCTTCAGCGCTGGCCTTAGCAGCATCAACCTCCGAGTTGGCGGCGTCGGTTTTCGCGGCATCCGCATCTGGCTCAGTAGCAGCTTGTTCAGAGGTGGCAGTGGCCACCGAGGTGGCGTCCGTAGCCGAGGTGGAGGCCGCAGCCTGAGCGCGGAGTCGCGCCGTGTCGTCGAGAGCCGCACCTGAGGAGGTGCCGAACTCGAGGGCCGCGGTGTCGATCGTCATCTCCACGCTCTCGGCCTCCTCCTCGCTGTCCGCAACGACCGCGGCCTTCCCCTTCCCGGTCTTGTAGCGCTCACTCTCGAAGCTGCTCAGGCCTTCAGACTCGGTGGCGTCCTCGTCTTCATCATCGTCGTCATCATCACCCTCCACCTCCGTGTCGGGCTCGGTGACGCCGTCGATGAAGCGCGCGGTGTCCGCGTACTGGGCGATCTCGTACGCAACCGACTGGCGGCGCGCCACGCAGTCTGGATCCGTCTCCCACTTCGACTTCTGCCTCATCTCGAGAATGACGTTAAGGTCGAGGTTTTCATACCAGCTGCAGATGAACAGCAGCAGCATATCAGCACCAGCCCGAGCTCCAGATGCCCGCCATTTCTTCAGCTCGGCCTTCACGCCAGTCAGCTTCTCGGCAAGCCCGCGGATGGTTGGTGGCGCAGTCTCCCGCGGCCAGAATAGGTCATGAAGTTGGAAGGCAGTGCGCACCAAATCGGTGCCCACGCCCCTTAGGCGCTGGAGCTGGACCTGCATGGTGGTGATGCTGTCTTCAATCGAAGCCTTGGCATCCATAGGCTCGCCCTTCTCAGTGCGAACAGCTTGGGCCTTTGCCAGAGCAGGCTTGCAAGACGAGTCGAGGTCGGGGAAGATCTCTGAAAGAGCTATCAAAAAGATTAGAGACAGGGGCAGAATAGAGAAATGAGTCGAGTAGAAGAGAAGAAAAAGGAAAAGGGAAGAGCAAAGAAGTGGGCACTTACTATTCAGGTCGTAGAGTAGCGCCTGCAGCTTGTTCTTCCATGACTCTTCGTCAGCAACATGCTTCTCTTCTACCTTCCGGAACTGCGCCAGCTGGAGCATGAGATCCGAGTTGCTCTCCTTCAGCGTCTTGCATTCCAGCTCGAGAGCCTATTGCTTGGCCGCGGCTGCTGCTTCGGTCTTCTTCTTGTCGGCCACTGCTTTATCTCTCTCGGTAGCTAGATCAATGGCTTTCTAGAGAGCAGTTCGCAGCTGGACCTGCAATGGTTCCATCTCGGAGAGGTGCCTTTTCTTGAACTCCACCTCAAGTCTTGCAAGCTGCTGCTGCACCTCAGCAGGCTTGAGACAGTCAAGATGCTCCTCGACAAACTTCTTATGATCTTCTGTGAAAAGCAAAGCACGGTCAGCAGAGTAGCGGAAATGAAAGCAAGAAAACAAGCCGAGAAGACATCAACTCACCTTCCAGCTTCTTGATCGTGGCTTGGCCGCTCTCAACAAAGGCGCGGCAGTTCGCATGCTCCTTTTCCAAGGTTTTAAATTTGCCTGCAGAGAATGGCCGATTAGAGCAAAAAGCAAAAGCGGGCGTAAGCACCAAACGCAGGAACCGCGTAGCTAAAAGCTTACTCTCGACTTCGGAGATCTTAAGGGCGCTATCCATGACCTCCTTATCCGCCGCCTCAGCGGACTTGCGCTCCAATTACAGGGCCTCAAGACGCCTCCTAGCGATGCTGTGGTTCCATAGCAGCCGCCGGTACAGGTTGGTTCTTTTCAGAAGGCCATTCTGAGAGGAAGAAAGAAAAAGAATCAGACAAAGTCGTGAAGATTCAACCCGAGAAGGCGGCAACTCGGTTGAGTACCCGCCTACTCGGCCAGAATCTCGGGGACTGGGGGATGGATAAGAAGAAGGAGAAGAATAGGAGAGAAGGAAAATGCAACTCGGGACGGATGAGCAAACCTTACCGCGTAAGTCTATTCAAGATCCTCTGAGGCCTTGCGATGGACGAACAGCTTGGCGGCGAGCGTGCTGGTATTGGACGAGATAGTCATGGGTTTATAACCCATGTCCGCCTTGTTCCAGTCGATGCGCATGTGATCCAAATCGCCCAAAGACGTGTCGTGCCAGTTCGTGTTGCCAAGGACTTCGCTGTTCCACTCAGCGTCAATAAATCCAACCCGGTCGACTATCTGCTCAAGGCCCGTGGATGTTACCTCGTTTTCCTGAACCTCGCGCGAGTAGATCGAGACAGATCGGTCCTTATTCCTGGCTGGAGGCTTGGAGTCCACCGGCGTGGCCTGTTTGCCCCTCCTGATAGCAAGTTTCTTCTCGGCTGGGGTCATTGGGATGCTGTGCTGCTGGCTCATCTTCACCATGTAAGGTGGGAAGGTGGGTGGATCCGGGAAGCTGGATTCTGCGGCGGTGTCAGCAGCCGCGTCAGGTTCACGGATGGTGAGCTGGCCGGGCTTGGCAGTTGGTCTTGGCGGCGGCATCGTGGCAGCACCACGCGTACCGCTACGCGAGGGATTCCTGCGGACAGTGCCCTCTGGCTGGCCAGCTGGCTTCTCGGCGGCCTGGTTCCCGGAAGTTTGCTTCTCGGCGGCCTTCTTCTCGGCGGCCTTCTTTTCAACGGCTTCCTGTTTGATCTTCTTGATAGGCTGCTTGGCCGGAGGGCTGGATGTTGTCTTGGTTTTCTTCATTGATGGGGAGTTTGGCGCGGTGGAGGAAGTACCCTGCTGGGTAGGCGGCGCCAAGGGCGCGCTACCCGGCGTAGCATCCGGCTGAGCGCTACCCTGCGCGGCGTCTGGTTGCGCGTCGCTCAGAGGGTATTGCTCCATGTCATCAACTGTCTCAACCCGCTGCTCGGCAGCGGGGTCTTGCTGTGTGGCGTCTTGTCCTTCTACCCACGGCTGGGCCGCGGGGTCGTCATGCTCAGCAGCCCCTGTCGCCGGTTGCTCTTAGTCCTCTTCTCGCCGCTCAAGGGCGGCGTCGTCATGCTGCTCAAGATCTTGTTCTAAGTTCTCCTCGGCCGTGGTGGCCGGAGGAGAAGGTGGCCTCGCGTCGCGATCAGCGTCCCGCGCTTCTTGTTCTGCGCGGGCCTGCTGCTCCTGCTCGGTGTCGTGGGCGTCGCTGTCCATGTATCGAGCGTCGTCGGAGTCGTCTCCTTTCACGGGAGAGGATGCACGCGCCTCATCCCGTGCGGCGTCCTCGTCCTCCTCGGAGATCTCGATGAGGTTGTCAACATCGATGGCGGTCTTCTTCTTGGGCTTGGTGGATGCGACGGCAGCACTAGCGTCCAAGGGGGCGCTGAAGAGAAGAAAGAAGTTTAGAAAAGGAAAAAGGACAGAAGAAATCGAGAAGAAACGACGGAGTAAAAGGATTGGAAAATTGCGGCCACAGAGGTGTATAGCTTAGGAGAAAGTGGCTTACCCTTTGCGGGAAGGGGGTAGCCGTCGCCCTTTTGCCACGGCCTTCTTGGTCTTCTTCCCGGCCGTCTTCGTCTTCTTGGAGGGGGGCTCCTGAGCACCGCCACCCGTCCTCTTGCGAGTAACAGGAGCGGCGACTGCAAGCGGATCAACGGCCAGGGCGTCCTCCTCCTCGTCCTCGCCCTCCTCCTCAGCGTTGGCATCGTCTGTACCATTGGGAAGAAGGAAACAGTTCAGAAGCGGGAGGAAGTGGGGTTGCGCTACTAGCGGCCAGACAAGGTGAGCTCAATTACCTTCGTCATCATCCTCGGACCAATCACGGACAGACGCATCTACGTGATGCTTCTCCGTCTGAGCGGAATGAGGGAGGTTGAGCTTGTCCGCGGTCTCGAAGGAGACCTCGTTGTCCTCCTCTTGGTCGTCCGACCAGTTGTCCTCGAAGCGTTCCATGCTCTCGGCGAGCTGGCGAGCAAGGACCTGAAGAATAGAGAAACATCACAAGTTAGTCGAGTAGCATAGAGGCATCCTACTCGGCAAGGCGTGTAAACATAAAGCACATTAAGCCTAAGCAGTGCTACTCCGAGTGCTACTCGGCAAGGCGTGCAAACATAAAGCACATTAAGCCTAAGCAGTGCTACTCCGAGTGCTACTCGGCAAGGCGTGCAAACATAAAGCACATTAAGCCTAAGCAGTTCTGCTAAGTGCCCTACTCGACGCAGAGTGCAAATACTAGTCGCTGCAAGATAAGAAGGCTATCTACTCGGAACATGCATACAAGAAATAGGATAAGAAGTACATACCCGCTCGATTGGCTTCGTACGGCTGTATGGGATGAAGCCATACTGCCAATTGTACCTGAGGCCAGTGGTCATGATGGACCGCGCATGAGCGGCGACATCCGCGTTGCTGAGCTCGAATGTGGTTGTCCGAGTACAGTCGCGGGGGCCGCCCACGTAGCACATGGGGTGAACGGGTGCTGGAGCGGCAGCACCCGCTTGGAGATCCAGCAGGCGATTGGGTCGTCGCTCTTGAGCCCTTCTCCGGCCAGATAGGCGAGGCGCTCGTCCATCTGCTTCAGATTGCTGTCGATGGACGGCTTGGTCCGCCAGTTCTGCCCGGTGGGAGCTCGGTTGCTCCAACGGGGCAGGTTGATTCGGTCCTCCACCTTGGCTCCCTTCGTGGCGGGGACATTCTGCACGTACAGGAACGTCCGCTGCCACTTGCGGTCAGAATCCAGTCCCTTGATGCGCGGATGGTTGGTTCCAGGGCGCTGCACCATCATGGCGCTGCCGGTCTCTGTTATCCGGCAGCTGGTGTCCGCGTCGTCCTTCTTGCCTTTGCTCTGCTGGCGAAAGAAGAAATACCTGGACCAAGTCTCTGTTGTGGGGCGAACGCCCAGGAAGGCCTCGCATACCACGACGTGGTACGAGAGGAAGACGACGGCGTTCGGAGGGAGATGGTGCATCTGGAGGCCGTAATGGTCGAGGAACGAACGGAGGAAGTTTGATGCTGGAAGCCCGAATCCTCGCGCGAAGTGCGCGAGGAAGACGACGTGCTCACCTTCCTGCGGGGCAGGGACGAGCTCATCGTCAGGTTGCCGGCAGCGAACACCGGGAGGAACTCGCCGGGTGTTCACCAGCCATTGGCAGTCCTCGGCGGTGACCTCGGATTCGGCCCAGCCGGCGCGAGCGTTGTCGTCGCGAGCCATGGCGGTGAGGAGGAAATTGGGGAAAAGATCGAAGGATTTGGTGTGAGGAGAAGCTCGCGGCGGCGCAGTGAGTTGCGCAGCGGCGAGGAGCTCTGCGGCGGCGGAGAAACGAGAAGGCAGAGGGGAAAGTGTGAGCGGAAGGAGAAGAAGGAGTTACCGAGGGGGTATTTATACCGCTCCTCGGATTACCGTTACGAGTTGAGGAAGTGGGATCGATCGTGGCAGTAATCGTGTGGCGTGGGGTCTGTGGGCCGGTTAGAAACGCACACAGCGCGGAACGCGCGCGTAACGGCCGCATTAGATCCCACGACGAGATCGTGGGCAATTACTGCGTGTGATGGGACGTTACGGGCTGGTGGGCCCACCCCGTGAAAAGTGGGCGCGTGGCCTGTCAGTTCCCGGGCACCGAGGCGTCGAAGTCGTGTCCGCGTGACACGTTCCCAGTTGCAGCGCGGAAAGCCGGATTGTGCTCTGTCACGCAGAGAATCCGTTTCAAGATTTCACCAAGTCATTTTACTCGGCTACAGAGAAGAAAAGTGGCCCTATTCGGAAGAGAAGAAACAAGATCAAGCGCTATTCGGAGGTTTTCACTCGGTATCCCAAGGTTTAAGGGCAAGACTATCAAGGTTGGTTTTTAAGCTGGCAGGGCCCAGTGAACGAATTCGCAGGACTCTACCAGCTTCGGGGACTGCTGTCGGGGGGTTACCCCCGAGTAGGGTAAAGGCAAGTGCTAAAGGTAAGATCAGAAGGGATGTTTGGCCGAGTAGCCGGCTACCTGGTACTCGCTACCCGGTCGACGGCTACCCGGTCTTACACCTAGACGGCCAGAAGGATGAATCAGGAGAGTTATGCTCCTCCGAATAGAAAAGCTGGTCCGAGTAGAAATGGCGGGAACCTACTCGGGCCAGAAGTCAAAGGAGCCGTTCTGACACCGAATCCCGCGTATCCCGGGTCCGTACTTGGCACTGTTCACAACACTGTTCATCTGAGGACGGCGTGCCTGACAGCGACAGTGTGTCAGCAGGGCGTCGCAGGATAGGGGGGACCTACTCTGTGTTCGCCACAGTGATAACAGACTGGACACTTGGTTTTGCCCAACGACTTTCCGCACCGGGACAAATCTAGAAGCCAAAGCTGTCAGCGGGAACTCGGAAGAAGGACGGTGTGCACACAATGTCGACATCTGTTTGTATTTGGCTGTATCCGGCACGGCACCGAGTATATAAGGTGCCCTGCCCCCTCCTGCGTGGGGGATGCTGACCTAGATCCTGGACTGGTTCACGTTCTTGACCTAGTTCTTCTGGTAGAGAGAAGAGTGGCTACTCGGTAGCCAGAACCATTGTACTGTGGCTACTCGGTGAGACATCCAAATACAAAGGGAAAGGCAGGAGTAGGGGTTTTACCTCCTCACGAGGGCCCTGAACCTGGGTAGATCGCATTGTTTGCAGTGCTTGTTTCATCCTTCACGCGTCTACTCGACGCGTGATCCCTCCCCGAGCGCCTCCAGCGACCTTCGTCCCCACATCTTTAGCCATCCTATGGCATCTGCCGTGACACCACCACGACAATAGCCTTGTGTTACTTAGGCAAACGAGATGGAGAAGGCAGCGCAGACGACTTCGAGTCGGAGCCTCCAGCGGATCGTGCTCTAGGCGGTGCTTGCCCCAGCGGTCGTGGCTAACCCTTTTGTAAAAATTAAACATGAAACAATTTTTTTTCAAATTTTAGCCAGATCTAGTACAGTTAGTCGTGGTAGCGCAGATGGCACCTTGGGGTTACCACGCCCAACCCTACTGCTCGGGTGGTACCATGTACAAGCTTACCGCCATATCAACCGGCGGTATCATGTTGGCGATAGCCAAACGGGTTAGATGCGGCAAAAAAATTGAAAAAAGTTCTTCCTTATGATTGCGAGATAGTATCAGGGCCACTCGGTATTACGGTATTGACGATTGTCTGGCCATACACAGCATCACCGTGATACCGAATATGAAAACAGGAAAAGATAATAAACCGGTGATGAAGATAACAAATAGACTAAATGGCTCTTGCAAAAGTAGTAACAATCAAATCCGCAAGTGAGTATTCTGTTACACACAATAGAAAAATAACGCTAAAGTTAAGCAAGATCGAACCAATGGGGACACGTGATTTTAACGTGGAAGACCCTTCCAACAATGAAGAGAAAAAACCACGGGCGCCAGCCAGCAATACTTCACTAGTTCGGGTGAGGTTACAAACTCCCCGCGATTTACAATTTGCGGCTTATCCCATGGGGCGGCTTACAAGAGGTATATAAAAGCGGTTCTGGCCTAACTAGGTCGGTAACAGTGAATCCAACTCTAACTCGGTAACAACTCGTACCGTACCGCGCGTGGCTCCGCTCTACTCGTCAGAAGTTCGGCCTGTTATCAACTTAAGTGAATTTGGATCACCCAAAAATAACATATTGAAACAAAGAGGAACACCTTGCTATCATGAAAACAACAACAACAGTGACCATAGTATCTTCATGACTCAAAGTAGATACTGGAGTAGGACCCTCTATTGTGTAGGATAAATTTCCAAACCACGCTAATAGAGAGTGGCTATGGTGCACAAAACAATAAACATACGAAGATTCTTATAAGCTACTATTACTCTCAGAGTATTATTGTATGATTTTTTCAGACATAAGGTGCCTATCTCAAGGTGTGCTTTTGCAACATACATAGTGGCGGAGCCCATATGCTTATGGTGTAGTTAGGAGGTCCCATCTAAATGGATAGTATGGTCACATAGAGGGGGTGAATAGGTGCCAATTCCAAATTTTAAATATTTTTCGATTTAGGCTTGACACGAAGATAAATTCTCTAGATATGCAACTACGGCGAATTTACCTATATGACAAGAGAAACACTAAGCAAGATACAACCACATGGTAAAGGTAAAGGATAGAGGTAACCTATAACGGAATCACGCGGAGACAAGAATGTACTCCCGAGTTCCTCCTTTTGAGGGGAGTACGTCTCGTTGGAGGGTTGTGAGTTTCGTCACAAAGGCCTACTCAATGGCACGAAGGCCTCACCCTATTCTCCAATGAACTTCGCCACAAAGGCCTAGTTCACCTTCAAATATTGATTCCTTCTAGGCAAAAATAGGCGCCTTTAAAATGAGCTTAAGACACACACCCACAACCGAATTGGGGTCTCCCAAGAACAACAACAATCATGATATAATCAACAAGTGAGCAACAATGGGGTATAGGTTTTCCACAAGGAAACCCTAGACTTGAATCCCTTAAGTGAATGAGGAGGAAATGAAGAACGGGTTGGTGAAGAGGTAGAACAGGGCCTTCTCCTTCACTCCTCCAAGAATCAATGAGTTTGATGGAAGGAGTTGGGAGAAATCTAGCTTTTGGTGAGATCTATTAATGGTGACTTGAATGCTGGACGAGCTACCTCTTGTGGAAGAAGGGGATGGGGTATTTATACCCCCTCCCCAAATCTGACCGCTTGACCCATTTTTAGTCTGTCGGTACTACCGCTGGTGACAGCGGTATTACCGCTACCTTCTATCCCCATCGATACCGGGGTGTGCCGCATACTAGTGTCTGGCGGTACAACCGGAGAAGTACCGCTATGTTCCAGCAGAGGTACTACCGGTAGCATTCACGGTACTACCGCTAGCCACACACTTGATTTTATATCGAAGTGGCCGACGGTAGTACTAGGTCACTACCGCCATAGTACCAAGGGGACGTTGTGAGAAAAAAATCACCTGGCAGTACTTTGCTTGGTACCTACAGCGGTACTACAACTTTTCTGATAAAAGCGGTACTACCACTGAGGGTAGTTGTCGTGGTGTTGTCATGGCAAGTGTCCTCATGTGAGAAATAGTTTGTGAGGCCATTGCTTCTAAGCGAAGTATCGAAAGGGTTATGGTGGAAACAAGGTTATGGTGGGAACGCAAGTTTATTTTGGGTATTAAAAATACTCTTCTTTACTATTGGGAATTCGGGGTCTCGATTACAAGGAGCGATTCTAGCTTCCGTTGTCTCAAGAGATATTGCTATGAACTATAACTTTTCCTTCTACGTCCTAGGAACTTGGTTTAAATAATAGACGAGTTCCTGAGGCTACAGTAGAATCCGGGTTATGCCCGCCCTCGAAGTCCTAGCTGGATCCGGCCTTCAAGTCCTCTGCCGGTTCACCTCCGGTTCCGGGTTAGCAGAGCCGGATTTGGACTGCTGTGCAGGTTTTGGGTCGTTGATACGTCTCAAACCTATCTATAATTTTTTTATGATTCATGCTTGTTTTCTACCAGTTGTCCTATGTATTTACTATGGTTTTATATTATTTATTGGACTAACCTAATAATGGTTGCAAATTGCACAAGTTCTTGTTTTACACTTTGATGTGTAGGAATTAACAAGAAAACACAAAAGGAGACTTAATGGAGAAGGAATCTGACTTTCCTGAAATCTGTCCACCGACAGTTCTTAGAGATCGTTAGTTTGAACCCCAAAGACAACGTCAATTTAAGATGAAATTACCTACAAAGTTGTTGGGAATTTACATAGCTTTCATTTAAGCCCAAGAACAGCCCAATCCAAGTTCGTATGCGACCTGTGGACCCGTTTTAATGGAGGACAAATATCTGATTATGGGAATCGGTGACGTGATTGAGTCCAACTCTTACCATATTTGATGGATTCGGCCAAGACACGACTTTGGGGCCTCATTAGGGCTGAGAAGGGTCCCTAGGAAGGTTCTATAGGTGTTCAAGAGCCTTTGGATTAAGGGGCCATCCATCGAAGGGCCGGGGAGCATTGTCCCATCACATATAAGGAGAGGAAAACCCTAATTCTTGGGCAGCCACCAAAAGCCACGAATTTTGCCTTCCCCATGGCCTTATCTCCATGGGGGAGGGCTCATCTACAACAACAAGAAGCCATTAGGAATGAGGCTAAGGGGAGGCGCTACCCCATGATGGCCGGCCGGCGCAGGAGGAGCCCTCTGCGCCGTCGGCGCCTCCCTGCACCTCACATGCCGCCCCTTCTCCATCCTCTCCACCGTCTTCACCCCCATTTCCATCACTAATTCCTCCTTGTATACAGTGATTCATCCTCCCACACACCTCTGCTCCGCCCTATGTAAACATGGTGTTTGACGTTATAAATTATTTGTAGATGTTCTATTGCATCTATGTCATGTTTGTGTAGATCCCTTTTGTCATATGATTGATTGTAGAATCTCTATGGATGGTTTAAGCTATATATTGAATTTGTTACAGTCATATGGTACCATCATATGTTTATGCGCGCATAGATCACATCATAGGGTTTGTAGTATGTGGAGAAAGTTAGAGGGAGGGCTGCTTGAGTGACAGAAACATGAGCCCCAATCTAGCGATTAAAGTATATGGGATAAAGAGGAATTTTTTTATCTTAATGCTATGGTTAGGTATTTTTACTTTAATATATCTTCCAGTAGTTACGGATGTTTTCTAGACTTCCAATCATAAGTACTTGCAATCATTGGATAGTGAGAGCTTGTTAGCTTTGCCTTTCCCACATAAAAGAGGAATATCAACCTTGTATTTGACTATTTGATCATGGACAAATCCATCACACTTTCCACCATTTTTCCACACTTATGTTACTGTTAGTTTATAGTCATTTAGTATACTTTATTCCTGCAGCAACTAACTTTACTTTCATGTATTTATTATCCTACAAAACTATCTTGTGTACTCGTATTGTTACTCTAGTTTTATTTCCTAGATATTGCAAAACGTTTAGTGTGTGTAGAGTTGTATCAGTGGTTGATAGAACTTGAGAGAATACTTATCCTACCTTTAGATCCTCGTTGGGTTCGACACTCTTACTTGTCGAAAAGGCTACACACATCCCCTATACTTGTGGGATATCAGGGGTTCCCTCAGGAAAACTTCTAGGTTTCAACGTTTCTCACAGAGGAATAGAAGTAAACCCGGAAAAGATCAAAGCAATTTTGAACATCAAAAGACCTACGTGTCTAAAAGACGTTCAAAGATTGACGGGTTCTGAAGCCGCTGTAAGCAAGTTCATAAGCCGGCTTGGTCACAAGGCTCTGCCATTATACAAATTATTGAAGAAATTCAACAAATTTGAGTGGACAGAAGAGACGGACAAAGCATTAACCCAGTTAAAGGAAACTTTGATGAAAGCTTCGATTTTTTGCATCCCCAAAAGACGAAGAACCCATATTACTGTATCTCACAGCAATAAATAGGGTTATTAGTGTGGTGATAATTGTGGAAAGACGAGCAAAGTATTCCAGATCAGCATCCAGTGTACTATGTCAGTGAAGTATTCTCGGAGTCAAAACAAAGGTATCCACATTATCAAAAGCTGGCATATGGCGTATTTTTCGCATCTCGAAAACTATGCCATTATTTCCAAGGACATTCCATAATAGTGGTAAGCAAAGCACCACTGTGGGATATTATAAAAAATGAGGACACAACCGGCAGAGTAGCCAAGTGGATCATTGAGCTTGATGCGTTCGACATTAAGTACCAACCCCGGACGTCGATTAAATCCCAGGTGTTGGCAGATTTTGTAGCTGATTGGACAGAAGCAATGGAAAACACACCAATGCTAGAGTCGGAATATTGGATAATGCATTTCGATGGATCCAAAATGAAAGAAGGCGCTGCTGCTGGTGTGGTGCTGAAATCCCCAAAAGGTGACACAATGGAATATGTATTACAAATACACTTCAATGCCAACAACAATGTGACAGAATACGAAGCACTACTTCATAGCTTGCATATTGCAAAAGAAATAGGTGTTAAACGCATACTTTGCTATGGAGACTCAGATCTAGTACATCACCAGCTTAACTAGACATGGGATGCTAAAAGCCCCATAATGGCTGAATATCGGAGAACGGTCGATGAATTCGCCATTTGCTTCTTAGGATTTGAAGTACATCACATCAAATGGGAAGAAAACTGGAATATTGATGCCCTAGCCCGAATGGGCTTGGAAAGGGTGAAAACATTGCCACCTGGTGTATTCGTCCAGCATCTGTACGAACCATCAATAAAAGGCGGAGATGTCGATTATTCCCTAATTTCCGGGTCAATGGAAGTTCTGATTTTTAACGCGGATTGGACAATTCCATACTTGAACTTCTTAGTCGATCAGAAGTTCCCGTACGGAACAGACGAAGTCTTGCAAAAGCAGATAAAACACCGATGCAAAGGATACACGGTAATAATTGGTTGCCTATATAAACGCAGTACTATCGGAATTTTTCAGCGATGTATTTCGCGAGAGGAAGGACGGCAAATTCTGCAAGAAATTCATGCCGGAGATTGCGGACATCATGCTCAATCAAAAATCATAGTTAAGAAAGCATTCCGTGCAGGGTTTTTATGGCTTACAACCAAGACATATGGAGAGCATGTAGTTAACACATGTGCCGAATGTCAGTATTACGTCAAGCAGAAAAATATGTCGGCTCAAGCACTCAAGACTATCCCCATAACATGGACGTTCGCGGTCTGGGGGCTAGATATGATGAGGCCATTCAAAACTTCAAGAGGCGGACTCACGCATCTACTCGTTGCAGTAGATAAGTATAACAAGTGGGTGGAGGCTAAACCCATAAAAAAAACTTGACGGTGTGACTGCTAGAAATTTTGTCATTGACATTGTCATGCGATATGGCGTCCATGTAGTATAATCACAGATAAGGGGACAAACTTTGCAATTGGAGAACTGGCAAAATATTGCCGACAAACAGGAATTCGCCTAGATCTTGCATTTGTAGCGCACCCACAATCCAATAGCCAGGTTGAACGAATGAATAGTTCAATCTTGCAAGGAATATGCCCAGGACTCGAAACTCCTCTTCACAGAGCAGCTGGAGCATGGGTAGAAGAATTGCCTTCCGTGCTTTGGAGTATTCGAACGACACCAAATAGATAAATAGGGCATGCGCCTTTTTTCTTGGTCTATGGTGAGGAAACAGTGCTTTCAACGGAGATGATCCACGATAGCCCAAGAGTGCAGGCATACGATGACTCGGATGCCGAAAGTGCGCGTCAGGAGGCCGTTGGTCTTTTAGAAGAAGAGCGAGAACTTGTGTTGCAAAGATCTGCCATTTATCAGCAAGGTTTACAACGATATCATAGCCATAAAATCAAACACCGTTCTTTTAAAGAAGGTGATTTAGTGCTAAGATTGGTACAGGACAGAAAGCACAAGCTAGCCCCAACCTGGAAAGGACCGTTTGTCATTAGCAAATCTATGAAAAATACGTCATATTACCTTGTAGATATTTGGGACATAGAGGATGACCCAAAAAACTCGAACCGCGAGAGGAAAAGAAGCATAGATGTAGAACTAGGGAGACAAACAGGCCCTGGAGAATCCAGCAGTTACGTCCCTTCTATAATTAGTTCAATTCTATGTAAACATTATTGAGATCATGAAATAAAGTTGTAGGAAATGCATGCCTTTTGTTTTTTATCTTTATTGTTCAAAGCATGTTCTGTCTTTTCTATTTCTCAATGATCTTTCAATTTGCTTCGATATTAACCCGAATTTTTCCTGCGTGCTCGGAGTTATAAAACCGAATGCTTTTAGCCTAGGAAGGCTACAGAACACCAGATTGTGCCTGCGTGCCTGGAGTTCATATTTCCCAATTCCTTATTGTTCCTAAGTATTATCTGATTGTTTGTTTTGTTGGGTCACTTGATCTAGTAAGTAAACTGCCCAGGTAATAATCCATGATTCTAAATTCCGACTGATTGGTTACTTAACCCGGTCACTTGGCGTGAAGATTGCATACTTTTGGAATCACTTCAGCACTAAGGAAAGTCAAAGCATACAAACCAGAGAACTTAGAAGAAAATGAGTGAAAAATATTAAACTTGCATAGCTGAATTTTACAGCAAAGGGATAATACTGTTTATACAAAATATAGAATGCATTACACATGAGTTTTACATCATAAGAGTAAGTAATGCATTCCACTAGCTATTGGCTCTGTAGGTTCAGGCGACATCCATGAAGTCGTCATCGCCATCTTCATCACTCTCACTCGGATTCTCCGGAGTTGACGGAATTTCTTCTTCCGGGTAGAATGTCGAGGTAGAAACCATCCGGTCTATCTTGGAAGCATGCCCCTTGATAGACTTGAAGATTTCCGACCTTTGATTCTCGGTATATCCGTGGGGAATACCGGTGGAGATGCGCCAAGACTTGACGGTGGTGTAGTGCATTTTCATAAACCCTAAGGCCGTGCACACTCCACCGCGGGCAGCAGACTTGAGCCAGCTAGCTTCTGAGAACTCGTCGATTTTGTCCGGAATGCACTTACTAATAAGTAGCATTCCAGCGTTCTTCAACTCGGCGACAAAGCTCCCGAAATCCAGGATGCGACCGATCTGAGAGATGAGAGGATTTCCCTCTGTTATAAAAAATAGAGGAGAAAATATTAGAAATCCAGAAGGGAAAAAGAATGAATTCGGTAAAAAAAAAGTAAAACTTGGTAAATGATTAGAAAAGCTTACCAAGAATCTTGTTCATCTCAGCGACTTCTTCAAGTCGTTGGTGAAGAGCATATTCGAGATCCTGGATGGTCCTCTTATCTTTCTCGGCTTGCGACGAAGCCCGAGACTCGGATAAGCCCAAAGCCAGTTCGGTTTCCTCCAAATCTTTCTGAAGCTTTACATTGATGTTGTAAAGCTCTGAGTTCTCTTTCGGAGGTTCTAGGCATTCCCAGCATCTTCAGCAATCTGCTTAGATTTGGCCAAAGAGGCTTAAAAGAAAAGGTGGAAACAAGTTAATCCGAAAAGTACTTAAGGGAAAATTTGCAAGATCAGAATCACAATACAAGGAAAGAATAAGATGCTTACCGGCATTCTCCTTCAGTTGGTTCTGTATCTCGGAAATTTCCGAGTCTTTTTCATTCATAATACCAAGAAGGGATTTCACCTCTTGGTTCTTGATGGTAAGTTTATCAAAAACTTCCACGTTAATGGTTTTGACAGTTTGGTGAAAACATACAATGGAAAAGACTTGTTAAAAAAACAACGAGCAGGCAAAGAATCAAAAGTATTAAAACAAAAAAGTATGTTTTTGTCTTAATACTTGGGGGCTAGAGATGATATCTGCCTAATCCTTTGCAAACCGCTCAGCATTTCCGTGAAGTCCTTGGCGTATTCCGAGAAAGAAACCTCCATATGGTGGATTCCATCTTGGATAACCTGGCGAGGCGAGAGTGTGTAATTATTCCGAACAACTAATCCGTCTTTTGGACATGGACGAATCAAGGGGGCTCGGGCAAACTGCTTCTTTCCCACGGATGCATATACCTGTGTTCATCAAAGGATGCCTCCAGCATTACCTTAAACTTGTCGTCAAACTAAGGAATTGGCTTGATTGGCTGGGCGAGGGAAGGGCCTCCTTCTTCAAAATTCTCCACCCTTTTCCGCGCGTCTGTAGTAGGCGCATCGGGCTGGCTAGTCTGGCTTGGAATGGAGAACTCGGACTCCTCTTGAGGAGCCGAGTGTTCTTCACCACCCGCCACTGGCGTGTCCGGGGTAGTATCAAGGGAAGGCCTAGGCCCCCTAAGAGCAGCAGCCTTATGTTTCTTCCTGCTTTTTCCCTTCAAAGCAATAGGAGCAAGGCTAAAAGGAAAAGAAATGCCGAGATAAAAAATCCGAGAAAAAGATTTGGGCAAGAATGAGGAAAGTATGCAAAATAAAAGTTCGAGTCTTACCTGGAGGTAGCAACGATGACTCTGTCAAGCTCGATTACTTCTTGACTCGCAACAATCTTCTTGCGCTTGCGTCCACCGACCGCTAAAAAGCGGACTTTTAGCTCTGCTTCTTCAGTCGCAGAGACAAGCTGGTCCTCTGAGAGAGTAGCAAGCTTCCGAAAAATAACTTGAATAAGTGAAAACATCAATGAAAGGCAAAGTGCGAAAAAACTTCCCAAAAGACAAAAAGAAAAAGCAACCTTGGGAGGAGGGTTTTCGGTGTTGAACATCGGCAAACTTTCCTCGTATTGGTCACGAGTAGCTAACAAATGGTTGACGCGCTTTTTGAATTCCTTTTTGGACAAAGGCGACTTTATCACCGTCATCGCGTCATCCGGCCCCGTGTATTCACAGAGAAGCCGTCCGTCGTGGAAAGCTAGGGGCTGAATCCTCCTTCCGAGCCAGAAAAGGACCGTGTCCATGCCAGTCAGAGGAGGGGAAGAGACGACGAGTTTCGCGATCCGCCGTTTGATCCGCAGCACGTCCGGAGGAAGAACCTGGACTGCGTCCAACGCTCAGTTGCCTCTCGGAGTGGCGGCGGAATTGACGAAAGCAGGAATGCCCGTCTCCTTTCCAGGAGACGCAACATCCGGATGATAAAAGAACGAGCCCGTCCAGAATTTGACGGACTCGGAAGTTTTGATTTTTGGGAACCATTCTTCCCTAAACTTGTGAAGGTTGAAAGAAATGGTCCCACAGGTGGGGAGAACACCGTCGGTGGTGTTTCGCTTCACATGGAAGCATTACTGGAAGAAATCCATCCTGGATTCTATTCCTAAATAGCCCTCGAAGAGAGCCTAGAATCTGGCTATATAGAGGATGTAGTTTGGGGGAAGATTATGGGGTTGAACCCCATAATGACTAAGGACCTGGAGGAAAAACAAGGAACGGGGGAACCCATACCTCTAAGGACGTGGGAGGCAAGGATAATGCCTTCTCTATCTTTCGGCGAAGGTTCCAAGTCTTCCTCATCAATCCGCCATTTGTCCTTGGCAATGAATCCGTCATTCTCTAGGCTGCGCAGTAGAACCAGTGCAGTGTTACACTGGCTCCAGTTGCCGGAGTCCCCTACTTCTTCTTCATCTCCGGTGGCGGTGACGACCACCGCGGTTTCGCCAACGCAGGCATAAGATTCCCCCTCCCCAGATTCAGAAACGACAGGAGGAGGAGGAGGAGTGGAAGATGGCGGCGGCATGGTTCCGGCCGCGGGGACAGAGTCTCCGCCCGCAGATGCGCTCGCGAGGATCTCCGGCGCCGCCGTGGAAGTGCTCGTGGGAACTAGCGGAGTAGAAGAGCCGAGATTTTCCGCCGCTGGCTCGAGATCGATCGTTGATTCAGCCGCGTGAGAAGGGCTCCCGGGTGCCATGTTTTGGCAGCGCAACCGTGGAACAGAGCTCCGACCACCGATGATTAGAAAGTTCGGTGAGGACCGAGCTCAGTGGTTTTCCTTCGAGGCTGCTCGTGCACTTGGGCTCTCGAGAGATCGAGGGGAGATTGAGGAAGAAGAAGATCCGGAAGGCTCAAGGCAGGCTATTTATAGCCATTTTGCGCCAAGATTCGTATCAACGGCTATTTTAGCCGTTGGATGATCGACACGTGGTGTGCCAAAAAACCCAAGATACAAGGAGACGTGGAACAAATGCCGGATTTCAGAAAATCTGAGTTTGGCATTAGAAGTTTCCGATGAGAGAAGAATTAAGACAAAACGTCGGCTTTTATGAAAAGAATACAAATCAACAAAGGACGGAAACATGAAGTCTTAATTATCCTTGGGGGCTACTATCGGATATATACCAAATAGGGGTATATCCGGCATTGGCCGAAAGCCGGATTACCAGGGTGGCCTGTAGGTAATTGAGCAAAGCCCATTAGGCGGCCCAGTAACCTGACGCGCGGGAAGCCGGATTATGGAAGAACTCGGATCACGGCCCACACGTGATACGACTTAGAGAAGAAGCCGGACGCCTTACTTTCCAAGATTAGATACTTTTCGTAGTCTTCTAGGTCTCCTCCCTATAAGCCCTAGTCCGACTATCTATATAAAGCCGGACGGGAGCTAGAGAACAACAAGACAATAGCTAGAAGCCAACTCGCCGAGAAGTTCATCCTCGCCAAGTTAGAAAAACCATACTCAAAATTGTGCTCTGTATACTTCAGGCTTCAGCCCTAATTTTAGTGAGATTGCATGAGTAGGAACGCCGCCATAGTTACGTCGTACCGAACCTGGGTAAATCGTGTCCTCGCTTCCAGTTCTCCCACGTTCCCCCAAGGTTCTACCAGTAGTCTTATGGCACCCCCGTCCATGATCC
>JAPCYS010000050.1:0-20555 GCA_028641055.1 Alopecurus myosuroides | reverse complement strand
CTGCTGAAAGTGTTCCTTTTAAAATACCTATGAAAATTATTGAACGTGTCATGAATAACTGCTATCTTGGAGATGGAACTGTCCATCCTCATGATCATTTACTCTTTATCCATGAATTATGCGGGTTGTTCAAGTTTGCAGGTATTTCAATGGACAATGTTAAGAGAAGGCTATTCTCTTTGTCACGTAAGGACAAAGCAAGGGAGTGGTTTGAGCTACTAGATGATCCTCATCATTAGGAGTGGAAGGAGTTTAATCTCTATTTTATTCTTCTCATTGAACTGTATTTAGATAGGAATTACATTTATAATTTTTGTCCTCGTGATGGAGAAAGCATTGCTCAAGCTTGGGGAAGACTGAAAACATTAATACTTAAATGTCTTAACCATGATCTTCCTAAGGAAATAATTGTTACTAATTTTTATGCAAGGCTTTCAGGACATTAGAGGGATTATCTAGATGCATGTTCAGAGGGTTCTTTCTCAAGTAGAAGGTTGAAGCTAAATGGGATCTTCTTGAAACAATTGAAACCAATAATGAAGGTTGGAGTAACGACAAAGGTAAAGAATCATGTATAAACTATGAGTATGATTGCATTAAGTCTTTCGCTGAAAATGCTGATTTTCAAGAGCTTAGTGCTAAATATGGTCTTGATCCTCAAATGATCGTTGGTTGGTATAGATCCTTTGCTTCTTATATTAATGTTCCTAAATCAAATGGGGACATACATCATGAACCTTTTAAAGACACTTGCATGAAAAATGAAACCGTTATTAATGATTGCAATGAACATGCTCAAACTTCTGAAAATACTATTTCTTATAACCATGTTAATTTTTGTGGAGAACTTAGACCTTGTAAAAAGAATCAAACCGAAGAAGAATATTGCATCCATCATAGGAATGAAAAAACTAGAAAGTAGGACAGAGCTTTAGATGATCTTGGTAAAAAAGTTTGTGCCCTCTATCCTTTTATTTGAGAACTTTGCGGTAAAGTGGGTCATTTCAATTTTCAATGCTCCGGCTGTAATAGCTATTCGAATAATAGAAGTTTGTATTGTGATGACATGATCACTCCTAATCAGCATAATGAACTTACATTATTTTTGGGGTGTGAAGCAGTTGTTCTCTCATGAGAGAGCGGTGACAAAAAAGGTCTCCATGAACCCCGACGGCACAAGGCCGTCACTCACCACCAAGGCCGGGTTGCCTCCCAAATAGGAAAGCATGCTCGTCGCCTTTCTTCGGGAAAACGTGGACATGTTCGCACTAACAGCATACGATATGCCCGGTGTACCAAGAGAGGTGATCGAGCACCATCTGGCAGTGTGCCCGGGCGCACGCCCGATCAAGCAAAAGGCCCGTCGCCAGGGCCCGGAGAAGCAGTAATTCATCGTCGAGGAGGTGAAGAAACTCCTGGATGCCAAGATTATCCGTGAGGTCATCCATGCTGAGTGGATCTCAAACCCCATCATCGTCTCCAAGCATACGGGCGGAGGATGTCTCTGTGTGGACTTCACCGACCTCAACAAGGCATGCCCAAAGGATCCATATCCTCTCCCGAGGATTGATCAAATAGTGGAATCCACCGCTGGGTGCGACCTCCTCTGTTTCCTGGATACCTTCTTAGGCCATCATCAGATCAAAATGGCCAAAGAGGATGAAGAGAAGACCGCCTTCATGACGCCTTGCGGGGTGTTCAGCTACGTTTGCATGCCCTTCGGTCTGAAGAACGCAGGAGCCACATTTCAGAGGCTTATGCACATCGCCTTGGGGACACATATATGGAAGAATGCCGAGGCAAACGTCGACGACATCGTCGTCAAGACTCGCGAAGAGCGCACGCTCGTCGATGACTTTGCGGAGACGTTCCAGAACCTCCACAGGGTCAACATAATGCTCAACCCCGACAAATGAGTATTCGGGGTTGCGGCAGGGAAGCTCCTGGTTTTCCTGGTGTCCCATCGGGGCATCGAGGCGAACCTCGACAAGATCCGGGCCATTGAAGAGATGCAACCTCCACGATGACTAAAGGATATGAAACACCTCGCGGGATGCGTGGCGGCGTTGGGGCGCTTCATTTTCAGGTTCGAGGACAAGGCTCTGCCATTCTTTAAGCTCCTGAAGCGTTCGTGTCCATTCAAATGGACTGCCGAGGCAGCTGCTGCATTTGAGGAGCTCAAAAGGTATCTGGCAAGCCCTCCCACACTCATCGCGCCGCGACCGCAGGAGCCGATGTGCCTGTACCTTACGGACACCCCTCAGACAGTCAGCGCTGCACTCGTAGCTAAAAGGCCGGCTGGCAAGAAAGAGCGGCACTGCCCGACCTGGAGCCCAAGCCCGCTTCTCCCCGAGAGGACCCCGTTGTAGGCGAAGGGCTCCATAAGATGAATACCCTCATGCAGCCTCAAGAGAGCCCCAATGCGCCAGGACAACTCACTTTCGGGGCCTCTACCGTCGCTCTCGTCGAACACCATGTCTACTTTATTGGCATCGTGCTTCGAGATGCCCGCGAGAGGTACCCCGTGCAACAAAACCTTCTGGACGCGCTCCTTGTAGCTTCGCCACTACTTCGAGGGGCACCCCATCACTGTGGTGTCAGCCTTCCCCCTCGAGCAGATCCTTCGAAATTACAACGCCATGGGCGTGTCGCAGAGTGGGTTGTCGAGCTTCAACACATTGAGATCTAGTTCCTCACGACCATGACCATAAAGGGAGAAATTCTGGCGGAATTCAACGCAGAATAGACAAATTCACCGTCGGAAGAAGACCCGGAATAAGAGACAGCCGTTCCCGGCAAGCTGGCTCCCGGAGAATGGACCATGCATTTTGACGGTGCTTTATCCTCCAGGGGATCGGGGGCTAGCGTCGTTCTCACGTCTCCCGCTGGCGACAATCTCTACTACACCGTCCATCTCCATTTTGGCCACAAGGCCAAAGTCTCCAACAACATCGCCGAGTACGAGGGGCTCCTCGCTGGAATCAAGGCCGACATCGCCTTGGGCGTTAAGCGCCTCATCATCAAGGGAGACTCGCAGCTCTTGGCAAATTTCTCCAACAAGAGCTATGTCGCCAAGGACAAGCACATGGCGCTATACCTCGAGGAAGTTTGCAAGCTCGAAAAGCGCTTCCTCGGTGTAGAGCTGCAGCATATCCCGCACGGGAACAACTAAGAAGCAGACAACCTCGCCAAGCGAGCATCAAGAAACTGGGCGCACACCAGGCGTCTTTGAGGAAAGGCCTGCCAAGCCATCCATCATACCTCCCACCGACGACGACGAGCCACAAGGCCACTAGCACCTCGAAGAGGATCCCCACCCGCTCCCTCCCAAGGCGCACCTGACTACAGAACCCCTTCGGGAAACCACCTGGTGCTCGTCTTCACTCACGAGGAAGCATGCTGGAACAAGAGCATGATCGACTACCTTTAGAAGGGCGACCTTGTAAGGACCCCAGACTGGCAGTCTGAAACCCTACGTATGCATACATTCACGATCCCAGAAAGATCAGTCGTGAACAACATACACAGTTGGCACACAGAAATACATCATCCATTACACGAATACATAAAGGTATTACACAAATGATCACATGATCAAGTTGAACGCAGCTGCCACAAGGGCAGCCAACTTAACAAACACAGCGGAAGACAAATAAAAACACAACATAGTTGAGCCCAAGTCACGCCTTAACCTACAGGCTGCTGACCCGGAGACGATCCTAGTTCGCAAAGCCGTCAACTCCGTACTTCTCTTCATAGATCTCCATCGGAGGTTCCTTCTCAAAGTCTGGCAAGTAGATACCAGGGGCGAAACCATAATGAGTACATTGGAATGTACTCAGCAAGACATCCATCATATCACTTACCAACATGCAAGTATGCTTATATGGTGGATTAGGTAGGCTATAAATAGGGTTCACTATCAATGGTGTTCATATATGATGACACCACAGTTGCAGTCAAGTTTATCTGTATCTTCGTTGAAGAAGATACTTCAGAAGAAAATAAAATAATATAGTTTTATTTCTCTTGTAGATATCTCATGTACAAGAGGTTTTGTAAAGTTTTGTTAAAGAATATTTTCTCTTTGCAAAACTTCTTGGAATCAGTTTCCAGAATTCTTGCTTAGAGTAGAAAAGGTTTTCTATGCAAAACATTTTGTTTTGTATAACAACATCTGGCTTTTCATCATCGACGATACCTCCACGGTATAAGTTTCCATTTCCTTTCCGAACTTCACAAGTTCAACACTTCCTTTCCAAAATTCCTTTTAAAAAACTTCCTTTTTGAAAACATTGACACAATGCTAGCTACATGGCCATTCAACTGTCCATATCCGAGGACGCGGCTTCTTCGAAAAAGTTGTACTCTGCAGAGGTGTACACATCCACCAGATCCAGTACACCTCCCGTGAACAATCACGGACTATAACAACAGTATGTAAAAATCAGGTATCTGATCATAACCATCCACTATGTTCAAGCTAGAATGTGTCTATCTCTCAGTTGAGTTTTACCGGTCACCCCCGGCACCGAGCTAATCCCTGCCAGCCAGGATGCCTCAACTGATGCGACCGGAGGGAAAATTAATCCCACACTTTTTATGTCTCAACTCTTGACAACAATTCGGTTCAAGGGATTCTGTCCCTTATAGCGTTTGAGATAGAACACACACTAACAAGGACAAACTTCCAGTTAAGCCCCGTGCCCATGTTGGGGTAGGGTGGCAGTACGGTAAAGGTTGTCCGGCGAAGACTAGGTTATGTGTCATTTTTGAAAACACCACTTTCTCAAAAATGACCACTTCCACATTCCTCCGGAGAACAAGGATCCGCCTTTTCTCCGGGTTTTTCCGTAAAGCCTTTGTTTTTGTAGAATCACAATTTTAGGGTGTCCACTTAGGGACTAGTATATTTGATGGTAATAAATACCATATGGTGGCTTATGGGCTTGGTATTACCAAGTTTAACTACTGGCATGATAGTAACCTATATACTAATATAGTAATAGCCACTCAAAAATAGTTTTGATAATCAAGTTTTTGTAAAACTTCAGAGGTAAAACATGCATGATAGATAATGATAAGTATTGTATCAGCAAGCATCAGGATGGCTTGCCTGGTATCTCCTTGTGTCCCTGGTTTTGGAGTGACTGGAACTTGAAACAGAGCTTCACGACACTTCCTTCCTCTTCGTTTTCTAACGTTGTAAAAAGGAATAAAGGACACACATTCAGAACCAATCAAGGCAAGCAACCATACCTAACAATACATACAGCAAGGAAATCTAATAATAACAAAATCACTCAATTATTAATTGAGGCAAACAATCAAACAAACACACTTGGCAGAAATGCCACTCAATAAGACAGCTCAAGGTTGGAGGAACATAACTCACAACCTTAATATCATGGATTCAGTGGGTGTGCCACTCTCATACCAAGATATTAATAAACCCACAATAAACTTAGTTTCACAAGGGTGAGACTATTAAAAGTATATAAAACATGCACAAAAATAATCATGGCAATGGGTCTATCAACCAAACCACAAAAAGAACAAGATAGCTAATCTATTAAGCCTAAATTCACATAAGAATAAATAAGGAACATGATTTGAAAACGTTACTTGTAAAAATCAGTGAGCCTACACAAGTGTAACAAGGTAATAGACTCATCACAAAACACACAATTCTCATAGTGAGAACAATACAAACAATGACTAAAAAGGAGGAATCCTATAGACATGCTTCTACTAAGGGTTTGCTATGCAAGCAAGCATAATAAGTAAAGTACTAAAATGCAAACAAGGAATCATGTTGTCATAATGGGAAATGAAAACATGTCCTCATGCAAGGATACACACATATCTACCAAACACAAGTTGGCAGGAAAAATAATTCAATACAAAAACTGCTAAGGAAATTAGTACTACTCAAACATGAGGAATCAATGGATGAATTTCAATCAAGTAATTGAAATACAACCAGAGGGTCCATGTCATAAAAACAGGAGTTAAAAACATCTATACTTGCTATAACAAAAATATCCCATTTGATAAAGCAAGGCATTAATTTACAGGGCAACTCCTACATACTAGTGGTAATAAAAGGGGCATTACTAGAGGAATCAAACAACACTCCAAAGATGGATTTTTCCTAGCAAGCCACACATAATTATAACCACTTACAAACAGAAGCATACCCATTTTCATTTAGCACTTAAAATCCCAAGGCAAAAATACTAGGCACTCAATAGTTATGGAACTATATAAAAGAAACATATCTAGTGTGGGGGAAATAATGTTTCCACCAAAAATGCAATGACACCAGTGGGTGTTCCACTAGCATATCAAAGCATTAAGAGGTCAAAAAGCCTCTGGTCATACTTGCTAAAAATTAACAAAAGACTAAACTAGCATCTAGTGCAATAACAATACTAGTAGAAAATAATAGAATGCTAAAATAAGCAAGGTAAAGCTACTCATGCTATTGTTTTCACACAAGTGAAAACTTTAGGATTCAACTAATCATAAAAACATAATCAAAATGCTACTGGTCCTATGAACACAACATAAAAATATGTGGCTACACAACCACAAATGTTTATGGCAAAAATTCCACACATGAGGGAATTTTTCCATAACATTCTCATAGTCATGACAAAGCTACTCATGCTTTTCTACCAATTCAAATGCAAGATAGCAGAGGTGATAACAACACAATATAAGTACCAACATGGTACTGGATTCAATCAAAAATCCAAGTGCTTGCACATAAATTTCATCACTCAAAAATCCTATGCAATTTATAAACTAGAGATAAAACATATGCTATTAACAAAAAATCCTATTTCTTCTCAACTCAAGTCCACACATTCTAACATGCTAAAATAGCTAAGCACATCTTAGAAAACAAGTTCACACAACTTATACATAATAGAAAACAATATTGCAACACAAAAATATCATCACACAAATTAATTAACTAAAATGCCAAAATGGCAGAAACTAGCAATTTAAAGATCTGTCCACCAAATTTTCTAGGATGCTCTAAAAATTAAACCCATCTAGGTTTGGATAGCCCTAAACATATACAAGACCATCCAATTGAGTTTGCATCAAAAATCATTTTTAATTATTTTATAAAAATCACCAAAGTGCTCTCTGGTGTTTTACCAAATTGCATGCCATTTCAAAAATACAAGGAATTTGGAAGCAAGGTTAATTTCTCCTGTTAGGAAATGTCAGGGGATTTCCAATGCAATTGGCCTCACTTCTTTTTGAGTTGTGAAATAAAAATGGTGCTCATTTTGGTGTTTCTGGTACCTGTTGCCAAATCATTTTTAATTTCTAAACTATTCATCCAAATGTAGTTCTACAAGTTGGAGGTGGTTTAGATTTAGTTTAGGTACCACTGTGAATTTTAGTTTTGTCAAAATCATCTTTTAGGTTGCCTTTTAGAACCCAAAGTAAACATGCCACATTCTGTAAAAAAATTAAAAGGAAAAGCAAACAGACATGGGCTAGATCCAACTGGGCTGGCCAGATCTGCGTTACACCGCGAGGGAACCCAGCCGCAGACGCTGACCCGCGGGCCAGGCCGCCACGGGGGCTGCCACGTAGGCAGAGGCGAGGCCCACGCGCAGTTTGACTCCTCCCGCGCGGGGTCAGCGCGCGCTGACGTCGGTACTGCGTCACCGCCGGCGGGGAGGCACTCCGGCGAGGCAAAACTCACGTTTCCGTTAACCATTTTGCAAATCGAGGGCACCCACGCGCTGCTTGAGACGAGGGGAACCACCCTAGGGGAAACTCGTTTCCTGGGAGGGGCCGGAGGGCGGCGGCGACGGCGCGCGCGCGGTGGCCGGACGGGAGCACGGCACGGCGACGTTCCAGCGGGAGAGGGAGGGGAAAAAGGGCGGCGGGGGTTCGCCATCTTACCCTAGACGCGCAGGATGGCTCGGAGAGGACGGAGGAGGGTCGTGGCGGCCGGGATTCGTCGCCGGAGTCCGTCGGGGCCGAAGAAGAACGAGGATGGCGCGGCCACCTCGAGCCCTTCCGGCTCGATTCCTCCGGCAGGGAGGACCACCACGACGAGGCGGAGCTGTTGGTGCCAATGGCTGCCGGCGGCGAGCTCTGCAACCGCCGATTCGCAGGCGACCAACTAGCTTAGGGTTCCGAGTTGAGATGAACTAGAGAGAGAGAGAGAGGAGAGCTCAAGTGGGGGGGGGGGAGAGAGCATGTGGGAGACACAACACATGGGGGGTCCTCCTTATCCTCCTCGATTCCTTCTAATCGAAGCAAAGGCATAGGTGCTCTGTATCTACAGAAGGGCTAGAGGAAGAAGATGACTCGGATTTCAAAAGGGTCCCTAGCAATTTACAATTAGGTCCCTGTCCTCTCTGAAAAATGTGATTTTCACCAAGCAAATAAAGTCGAAATTTAAATTCCTTTTGCCCAAAATTCTTATTAGTTGAGTTGCACAACATATGTGAAAATTGGCTCAATTGGAGAAACTTGATAATTCAAAGTTGTTCAAATTTGAATTCTTACATAAATGGACATTGAATTTATTAGACTACTTAGGAGCTTCCAAAAATGATAATTTTTGGCACACATTCCTTATTTGATGTGTTCCTCATGTGGTAGAAAATTCAAGTCATTTTGAGTTACTTCATAGAACAAACTTGTTCAATTTTCAAAAAGGTGCTGTCAAGAAAACAGGGGTTTTTGGCAACTTAAATTATTCAAAAACTTGTGCCCTTTTGGTTTTCATCCTTATTTGTGATATAGAGCATGTGGTATTTATTTCATGGCATTTGGGAAACGTTTGTAGAACAAACTTGTTCAAAATCCCAAATGTTGCTGTGGAGAAAAACCATGTTTTCAGGACTTTAATGGATTCAATTTTTGGTCTCCTCTTGTGTGTGTTCCTTATTTGATATAAGGAAGCAATGGTATCAATTTCAGATCATTTTAAGAAAGTTTCCAATAGTAACTTGTTTGAGTTTTCTGTTTCTCGAAATATTGGAAATTCAATTTAATAGGGCACTTGGCTTTTCTTTAACAATGCTTTGCCAAAATATTTATGTGACTAGGGATAGCAAGTCAATGCTCTCCAATACTTTTGTTTTTAAGCTTGCAAGGTTGGAAAAACATTTGATAAGATTTTGGTGAAGCATCTAAGAATGCCTCTTTTTCCTGATAATCTTTTAGGGAAAATTATTAAGTGTTTCCTCTTTCTTAATTTAGGACTTGGAATAATATTCCACAAGTATGAGATTCAAGATAGTTTTTGGAAAACTCTTTGATCAATATTTACTTTAGAAAATATTGCCAAAGTCATTGGAACAATATGTTGAATATTTTTAGTTTACTGCTTTGCTATCTTTTTAAGTTTGCTTTCATTTCTTAGCCATGTAAGTTTATATAATTAGTTTGTTTAGTTGCACTCAAACAAACACAACCAAAGTTTATTGGTCAAGCAATTAGCAAAACAACAGTGTTATCAGGTATTCCAAAATTGGGATGTGACAGGTCTTCCCCCCTTAAAAAGAATCTCGTCCCCGAGATTCGCAAGCGAGGACTAAGGGAGGGCCAACATACACAAGGTTAGTGTTGGAGTGCAGGTGCTTCCCCCCCTTTGACTTTTCTTGGGAGGTGGGGTATTCCCTTAAATTTAGCAAATTCATTTTAAAAAGTACATCAGCACTGTGTTAGGTCCAAAACTTTTGTTTCCTAGTTTGAACAAAAATTAAGGTTAATGCAGAACTACCTAGAAACGTACCGTCAACTTTTACATGAGTTCCTAGCTATATCCCACATATTACATACCACACATGGAGTGGTGTACCACTCTCATAAAAAGGTATATAAGAAGCTAAAAAATATAGTTTGTGGGTGCAAAGGTTAGGTTGCTAAGGTAAAACATACAGACAGAACAATACTCACGATAGTGGGTGTTACTCCCCACAAACAACTATCACTTAATATGTTCATGATTTTAGTTGGATGTTTTATTTTCCTAAGATACTCTTAAGCACAATCATAACACAAGTATAAACTCATGCTAAGGTAAAACATTTAAAACATCCAATAAGCAAGCAAACAACACCACAGATGAATAGACTATTTATTCACTAGGTTATTGTTTATTAGAGGTTTTGGAATCCATCAATCATGAACAATTAGCAAACAACCAGTAGCTAAAGACCAATTAATCCAATCATAAAGATACTCTAAAACACCATCTTTACACAAGATAAAAACTCCTATTTCACAGACAATAAAAAGAAGACAGGACTGCACAAATAACACACTAGTATGAAAAACCTACACCAGCATGCTATAAGAGATAATCATATCCTATAACCATAGAACATGAAACTAAATAATTCATGGCATGATAACAGAAGTAATAACTTCCTAAACATGCTATATCAACACATGTACTCATAAAATAAAAAGAGGGTAATACTAGAGCAAAAATCACCATTTTCTAGTGGTGGAACTAGTTTCACTCTAGAGAAGCAAACAATGCTATCATGATGTTTAAACTTAAACAAGCAAGTCATGAATATAAATGTACCTAATAGAAGTACACAAAACTTACTCATGTTAGTAAGCACAAACACCAAAGTAATTCTATAAATCAACCATTAAGCATGCAGAAATTTCTTCTAGCAATTTCTGTTTTTCTTAAACAATTACTAGCAAACGAGCAAGGTATAACTCACACAACCAGTAGCTATTCAACTAATGAAAAGTTATCTAAATCTTTTCAAAAATCCATACACTCAATTTAAAATTATTCACAAACAATCTACCAATCACTAGGAATTTATTTTATTTGCGAACAATTTAATTTTAGCACATGATAGTGAAACATTTCTTAACATGATACCCCTAAGGAATATTATGCTAACAAAAGGATAACACCCAAACATATTAGTATTTACTAATAAGAAATAAACTTCTCACTTGCATAAGTGAAAAGAAACAATTATATTTTCCATGGTGGAAAATAGAAATCAATCACATAGTGAAGCATGCTATTTTCACACATGTGTATGGTTGGGGATTTTTATCCTCAAGCCAAAATACAATGGGACCAGTGGGCTATGGCCTACTAATACCAAGGAAAAAATAGGTACTAAGCCTTTGGTTACCCATGAATTTTTTTGCATAAAAGATAAAAATATAAGGCTATTTAATCTAGTGAACAATACTAGTGCATACTGATAGCAATGATTACACATGCTTTACTATTAAGAGACATGCAAGCTAACATAGGTACAAGCATCAAAATAACAGTACCTAAATGTACTGGACTCCAAGAAACATAGCACAAAATTTATCAAAGCATTCACACAAAGATCTAGCTCTCACCATAATTCCAAATAATAAACTAGATGGTAACAAATGCTATTTCATTTTTATTTGAGTTTCCAATCATGCACACACTTTCTAGGGTAGATTTATTGTAACAAAACAATATAATAACAAGTCCTAACAACTCCATATAAGTTAGGAAGCAAGATTGAATAAAACACAAATTCATTTCAATCAAGAGCACACAAAGAAACAACAACAGGAAAACTGCTGTTTCCTAGATCTATCATAACCATTTCATCGTTCACTTAATTTCTAAACCCCGAATATCATAGTACCTACCACGTGTATTAAGATTTGGTTTCCAAAGTAGATACACATGATATCCTATTGACTAGTAAACGAATAGGTCATCATCTTATTTTCTCGTGACTTCTCCTTTTTACCAACTAGATCAAAAAGGTGTCGTAAGTCACTTAATTTCTTGGTTTAGAAAGAGTTGTCAGTAGTTCGCATGATTTGGTTAGGTGTCAACCTAAGATTAGAACAAAGCATGTTAGTCTTGTTAACTTTCTATTTAATCATGTTTGTCCGACAAGATACGACTAGCGTCATCGTACGTCGAATATTGAACTGTGCTCTTTTGATTGGCTTTTTAGGGGGTTGCGCATCATGGCATGTGAAGACTTCTTTTTCACCTTTCTCCCGAGGAGGGAGTTATATAACTTTTAAAAGGGGATTTCTCTTGTTTGTTCTTTTAAAAGGGAACATAAAAAAAAGATGCGACATTTAGCCAACAGGGTAAAAAGAGTCTTTTGCAAACAGACAAAACATAGAGGTTTTGGCCAGTATTGGTTGGTTTTCTTCACGCCTTTTCTTATTTGAGGGTTGTCGTTGTTGGAGCTTTATCTGTTGGAGTGCATCACTGGTAGCAATGCTATCAGTTCGTGTGGCTTGATGGTCCTCTATATAGGCCCAACGGTGCTTTCATTGATGGTGGGGGAGATGGTGGTGGTTCACGACGGGTCGCATTATGAAGCGAAAACAAGTATATGTCTAAGCAACAAATTCTTGTTTTTGAATACTATACAAACATTTTTGCTTGCAAAAATTTAACAGGAGGCGATTCAAAAACAAGAGCGGGGCAATCACAAATTTGCAAAATTTGAGCACCCAACAAACATATAGAAGCCTAGATGAACCAAATTCTACACCACACAATAGCACAAAGTCTTACGGACACACATAAGCAAGACTCCATTGGAGCTACGTCGGGGGAGGCGACTCAGGGAGTCATCGCTAAATTACTCCAAACTAGACTAATCCAAAAATCCTAGAAGTGGCTGAAGAACTATATCTACTTCTGACCATCATCACTGTAGAGCTAGGCAATTATTTTGGTCTTCTCGGGACATCGGCAAGTATAAAAGTTTTTGGATGGAAACAAGATAATAGAAGTAAAGTTTTGATAAAACTTTTAACTGAGAGAGGTAAGAATATGCAACAATTTGTTTTTGAAACCCCAACTATTTTCTGGACAGAAAACTTCAAAGACGAGAGATGTTTCAAAAACAGAGCGGAGCAGTTGCAAACAAGTAAGAAATAAACTCTTAACCGAGAGAGATACCAATTCTGTAAGGCCCGCCCTTCGAACCACTGTTCAAGGACGCCCTTGATATGCATTTAGAATCTTTTGAAAAGATAATAAGGAGGGAAAATATACTAAAATTCCCTTAGATGAAAACAATGTAGATAGTAAATAGGTTTTTACTCAAAAATACTTTTCTTTCCTATCTGACGTCCATGCTAACTAAGGTCTCCTAAGGTCAGGATGGCTCTGATACCAACTCTGTAAGGACCCCAGACCGGCAGTCTGAAACCCTACGTATGCATACATTCACGATCCCAGAAAGATCAGTCGTGAACAACATACACAGTTGGCACACAGAAATACATCATCCATTACACGAATACATAAAGGTATTACACAAATGATCACATGATCAAGTTGAACGCAACTGCCACAAGGGCAGGCAACTTAACAAACACAGCGGAAGACAAATAAAAACACAACGTATTTGAGCCCAAGTCACGCCTTAACCTACAGGCTGCTGACCCGGAGACGATCCTAGTTCGCAAAGCCGTCAACTCCGTACTTCTCTTCATAGATCTCCATCGGAGGTTCCTTCTCAAAGTCTGGCAAGTAGATACCAGGGGCGAAACCATAATGAGTACATTGGAATGTACTCAGCAAGACATCCATCATATCACTTACCAACATGCAAGTATGCTTATATGGTGGATTAGGTAGGCTATAAATAGGGTTCACTATCAATGGTGTTCATATATGATGACACCACAGTTGCAGTCAAGTTTATCTGTATCTTCGTTGAAGAAGATACTTCAGAAGAAAATAAAATAATGTAGTTTTATTTCTCTTGTAGATATCTCATGTACAAGAGGTTTTGTAAAGTTTTGTTAAAGAATATTTTCTCTTTGCAAAACTTCTTGGAATCAGTTTCCAGAATTCTTGCTTAGAGTAGAAAAGGTTTTCTTTGCAAAACATTTTGTTTTGTATAACAACATCTGGCTTTTCATCATCGACGATACCTCCACGGTATAAGTTTCCATTTCCTTTCCGAAATTCACAAGTTCAACACTTCCTTTCCAAAATTCCTTTTCAAAAACTTCCTTTTTGAAAACATTGACACAATGCTAGCTACATGGCCATTCAACTGTCCATATCCGAGGACGCGGCTTCTTCGAAAAAGTTGTACTCTGCAGAGGTGTACACATCCACCAGATCCAGTACACCTCCCGTGAACAATCACGGACTATAACAACAGTATGTAAACATTAGGTATCTGATCATAACCATCCACTATGTTCAAGCTAGAATGTGTCTATCTCTCAGTTGAGTTTTACCGGTCACCCCCGGCACCGAGCTAATCCCTGCCAGCCAGGATGCCTCAACTGATGCGACCGGAGGGAAAATTAATCCCACACTTTTTATGTCTCAACTCTTGACAACAATTCGGTTCAAGGGATTCCGTCCCTTATAGCGTTTGAGATAGAACACACACTAACAAGGACAAACTTCCAGTTAAGCCCCGTGCCCATGTTGGGGTAGGGTGGCAGTACGGTAAAGGTTGTCCGGCGAAGACTAGGTTATGTGTCATTTTTGAAAACACCACTTTCTCAAAAATGACCACTTCCACATTCCTCCGGAGAACAAGGATCCGCCTTTTCTCTGGGTTTTTCCGTAAAGCCTTTGTTTTTGTAGAATCACAATTTTAGGGTGTCCACTTAGGGACTAGTATATTTGATGGTAATAAATACCATATGGTGGCTTATGGGCTTGGTATTACCAAGTTTAACTACTGGCATGATAGTAACCTATATACTAATATAGTAGTAATAGCCACATCAAAAATAGTTTTGATAATCAAGTTTTTGTAAAACTTCAGAGGTAAAACATGCATGATAGATAATGATAAGTATTGTATCAGCAAGCATCAGGATGTCTTGCCTGGTATCTCCTTGTGTCCCTGGTTTTGGAGTGACTGGAACTTGAAACAGAGCTTCACGACACTTCCTTCCTCTTCGTTTTCTAACGTCGTAAAAAGGAATAAAGGACACACATTCAGAACCAATCAAGGCAAGCAACCATACCTAACAATACATACAACAAGGAAATCTAATAATAACAAAATCACTCAATTATTAATTGAGGCAAACAATCAAACAAACACACTTGGCAGAAATGCCACTCAATAAGACAGCTCAAGGTTGGAGGAACATAACTCACAACCTTAATATCATGGATTTAGTGGGTGTGACACTCTCATACCAAGATATTAATAAACCCACAATAAACTTAGTTTCACAAGGGTGAGACTATTAAAAGTATATAAAACATGCACAAAAATAATCATGGCATTGGGTCTATCAACCAAACCACAAAAAGAACAAGATAGCTAATCTATTAAGCCTAAATTCACATAAGAATAAATAAGGCACATGATTTGAAAAAGTTACTTGTACAAATCAGTGAGCCTACACAAGTGTAACAAGGTAATAGACTCATCACAAAACACACAATTCTCCTAGTGAGAACAATAGAAACAATGACTAAAAAGGAGGAATCCTATAGACATGCTTCTACTAAGGGTTTGCTATGCAAGCAAGCATAATAAGTAAAGTACTAAAATGCAAACAAGGAATCATGTTATCATAATGGGAAATGAAAACATGTCCTCATGCAAGGATACACACATATCTACCAAACACAAGTTGGCAGGAAAAATAATTCAATACAAAAACTGCTAAGGAAATTAGTACTACTCAAACATGAGGAATCAATGGATGAATTTCAATCAAGTAATTGAAATACAACCAGAGGGTCCATGTCATAAAAACAGGAGTGAAAAACATCTATACTTGCTATAACAAAAATATCCCATTTGATAAAGCAAGGCATTAATTTACAGGGCAACTCCTACATACTAGTGGTAATAAAAGGGGCATTACTAGAGGAATCAAACAACACTCCAAAGATGGATTTTTCCTAGCAAGCCACACATAATTATAACCACTTACAAACAGAAGCATACCCATTTTCATTTAGCACTTAAAATCCCAAGGCAAAAATACTAGGCACTCAATAGTTATGGAACTATATAAAAGAAACATATCTAGTGTGGGGGAAATAATGTTTCCACCAAAAATGCAATGACACCAGTGGGTGTTCCACTAGAATATCAAAGAATTAAGAGGTCACAAAGCCTCTGGTCATACTTGCTAAAAATTAACAAAAGACTAAACTAGCATCTAGTGCAATAACAATACTAGTAGAAAATAATAGAATGCTAAAATAAGAAAGGTAAAGCTACTCATGCTATTGTTTTCACACAAGTGAAAACTTTAGGATTCGAGTACTCATAAAAACATCATCAAAATGCTACTGGTACTATGAACACAACATAAAAATATGTGGCTACACAACCACAAATGTTTATGGCAAAAATTCCACACATGAGGGAATTTTTCCATCACATTCTCATAGTCATGAAAAAGCTACTCATGCTTTTCTACCAATTCAAATGCAAGATAGCAGAGGTGATAACAACACAATATAAGTACCAACATGGTACTGGATTCAATCAAAAATCCAAGTGCTTGCACATAAATTTCATCACTCAAAAATCCTATGCAATTTATAAACTAGAGATAAAACATATGCTATTAACAAAAAATCCTATTTCTTCTCAACTCAAGTCCACACATTCTAACATGCTAAAATAGCTAAGCACATCTTAGAAAACAAGTTCACACAACTTATACATGCTAGAAAACAATATTGCAACACAAAAATATCATCACACAAATTAATTAACTAAAATGCCAAAATGGCAGAAACTAGCAATTTAAAGATCTGTCCACCAAATTTTCTAGGATGCTCTAAAAATTAAACCCATCTAGGTTTGGATAGACCTAAACATATAAAAGACCATCCAATTGAGTTTGCATCCAAAATCATTTTTAATTATTTTATAAAAATCACCAAAGTGCTCTCTGGTGTTTTACCAAATTGCATGCCATTTCAAAAATACAAGGAATTTGGAAGCAAGGTTAATTTCTCCTGTTAGCAAATTTCAGGGGATTCCCAATGCAATTGGCCTCACTTCTTTCTGAGTTGTGAAATAAAAATGGTGCTCATTTTGGTGTTTCTGGTACCTATTGCCAAATCATTTTTAATTTCTAAACTATTCATCCAAATGTAGTTCTACAAGTTGGAGGTGGTTTAGATTTAGTTTAGGTACCACTGTGAATTTTAGTTTTGTCAAAATCATCTTTTAGTTTGCCTTTTAGAACCCAAAGTAAACATGCCACATTCTGTAAAAAAAATTAAAAGGAAAAGCAAACAGACATGGGCTAGATCCAACTGGGCCGGCCAGATCTGCGTTACACCGCGAGGGAACCCAGCCGCAGACGCTGACCCGCGGGCCAGGCCACCACGGGGGCTGCCACGTAGGCAGAGGCGAGCCCCACGCGCAGTTTGACTCCTCCCGCGCGGGGTCAGCGCGCGCTGACGTCGGTAATGCGTCACCGCGACGTCACCGCCGGCGGGGAGGCACTCCGGCGAGGCAAAACTCACGTTTCCGTTAACCATTTTGCAAATCGAGGGCACCCACGCGCTGCTTGAGACGAGGGGAACCACCCTAGGGGAAACTCGTTTCTTGGGAGGGGCCGGAGGGCGGCGGCGACGGCGCGCGCGCGGTGGCCGGACGGGAGCACGGCACGGCGACGTTCTAGCGGGAGAGGGAGGGGGAAAAAGGGCGGCGGGGGTTCGCCATCTTACCCTAGACGCGCAGGATGGCTCGGAGAGGACGGAGGAGGGTCGTGGCGGCCGGGATTCGTCGCCGGAGTCCGTCGGGGCCGAAGAAGAACGAGGATGGCGGGCCACCTCGAGCCCTTCCGGCTCGATTCCTCTGGCAGGGAGGACCACCACGACGAGGCGCAGCTGTTGGTGCCAACGGCTGCCGGCGGCGAGCTCTGCAACCGCCGATTCGCAGGCGACCAACTAGCTTAGGGTTCCGAGTTGAGATGAACTAGAGAGAGAGAGAGGAGAGCTCAAGTGGGGGGGGGGAGAGAGAGAGCATGTGGGAGACACAACACATGGGGGGCCTCCTTATCCTCCTCGATTCCTTCTAATAGAAGCAAAGGCATAGGTGCTCTGTATCTACAGAAGGGCTAGAGGAAGAAGATGACTCGGATTTCAAAAGGGTCCCTAGCAATTTACAATTAGGTCCCTGTCCTCTCTGAAAAATGTGATTTTCACCAAGCAAATAAAGTCGAAATTTAAATTCCTTTTGCCCAAAATTCTTATTAGTTGAGTTGCACAACATATGTGAAAATTGGCTCAATTGGAGAAATTTGATAATTCAAAGTTGTTCAAATTTGAATTCTTACATAAATGGACATTGAATTGATTAGACCACTTAGGAGCTTCCAAAAATGATAATTTTTGGTACAAATTCCTTATTTGATGTGTTCCTCATGTGGTAGAAAATTCAAGTCATTTTGAGTTACTTCATAGAACAAACTTGTTCAATTTTCAAAAAGGTGCTGTCAAGAAAACAGGGGTTTTTGGCAACTTAAATTATTCAAAAACTTGTGCCCTTTTGTTTTTCATCCTTATTTATGATATAGAGCATGTGGTATTTATTTCATGGCATTTGCAAACAGTTTGTAGAACAAACTTGTTCAAAATCCCAAATGTTTCTATGGAGAAAAACCATGTTTTCAGGACTTTAATGGATTCAATTTTTGGTCTCCTCTTGTGTGTGTTCCTTATTTGATATAAGGAAGCAATGGTATCAATTTCAGATCATTTTAAGAAAGTTTCCAATAGTAACTTGTTTGAGTTTTCTGTTTCTGGAAATATTGGAAATTCAATTTAATAAGGCACTTGGCTTTTCTTTAACAATGCTTTGCCAAAATATTTATGTGACTAGGGATAGCAAGTCAATGCTCTCCAATACTTTTTTTTTAAGCTTTCAAGGTTGGAAAAAAATTTGATAAGATTTTGGTGAAGCATCTAAGAATGCCTCTTTTTCCTGATAATCTTTTAGGGAAAATTATTAAGTGTTTCCTCTTTCTTAATTTAGGACTTGGAATAATATTCCACAAGTATGAGATTCAAGATAGTTTTTGGAAAACTCTTTGATCAATATTTACTTTAGAAAATATTGCCAAAGTCATTGGAACAATATGTTGAATATTTTTAGTTTACTGCTTTGCTATCTTTTTAAGTTTGCTTTCATTTCTTAGCCATGTAAGTTTATAATTAGTTTGTTTAGTTGCACTCAAACAAACACAACCAAGTTTATTGGTCAAGCAATTAGCAAAACAACAGTGTTATCAGGTATTCCAAAATTGGGATGTGACAGGTCTTCCCCCCTTAAAAATAATCTCGTCCCCGAGATTCGCAAGCAAGGACTAAGGGAGGGCCAACATACACAAGGTTAGTGTTGGAGTGCAGGTGCTTCCCCCCTTTGAATTTTCTTAGGAGGTGGGGTATTCCCTTAAATTTAGCAAATTCATTTTAAAAAGTACATCAGCACTGTGTTAGGTCCAAAACTTTTGTTTCCTAGTTTGAACAAAAATTAAGGTTAATGCAGAACTACCTAGAAACGTACCGTCAACTTTTACATGAGTTCCTAGCTATATCCCACATATTACATACCACACATGGAGTGGTGTACCACTCTCATAAAAAGGTATATAAGAAGCTAAAAAATATAGTTTGTGGGTGCAAAGGTTAGGTTGCTAAGGTAAAACATACAGACAGAACAATACTCACGATAGTGGGTGTTACTCCCCACAAACAACTATCACTTAATATGTTCATGATTTTAGTTGGATGTTTTATTTTCCTAAGATACTCTTAAGCACAATCATAACACAAGTATAAACTCATGCTAAAAACATTTAAAACATCCAATAAGCAAGCAAACAACACCACAGATGAATAGACTATTTATTCACTAGGTTATTGTTTATTAGAGGTTTTGGAATCCATCAATCATGAACAATTAGCAAACAACCAGTAGCTAAAGACCAATTAATCCAATCATAAATATACTCTAAAACACCATCTTTACACAAGATAAAAACTCCTATTTCACAGGCAATAAAAAGAAGACAGGACTGCACAAATAACACACTAGTATGAAAAACCTACACCAGCATGCTATAAGAGATAATCATATCCTATAACCATAGAACATGAAACTAAATAATTCATGGCATGATAACAGAAGTAATAACTTCCTAAACATGCTATATCAACACATGTACTCATAAAATAAAAAGAGGGTAATACTAGAGCAAAAATCACCATTTTCTAGTGGTGGAACTAGTTTCACTCTAGAGAAGAAAACAATGCTATCATGATGTTTAAACTTAAACAAGCAAGTCATGAATTTAAATGTACCTAATAGCAGTACACAAAACTTACTCATGTTAGTAAGCACAAACACCAAAGTAATTCTATAAATCAACCATTAAGCATGCAGAAATTTCTTCTAGCAATTTCTGTTTTTCTTAAACAATTACTAGCAAACGAGCAAGGTATAACTCACACAACTAGTAGCTATGCAACTAATGAAAAGTTATCTAAATCTTTTCAAAAATCCATACACTCAATTTAAAATTATTCACAAACA
>JAPCYS010002722.1:0-20564 GCA_028641055.1 Alopecurus myosuroides | reverse complement strand
ACAGTAACCCTCATAGGCACCATAGAACCGCCCGGACCAAGGGGTCCGCGAAGTCCCCGCCGACGTGCTGCAGTACAGGTAGTGTCGTCGTCGCCATCCACGCCACAAGTTGCTTCGAACCGTCCAGAGGAAGCACTGCCACGCCCGGCCCGCCCTGACCCAGATCAAGCCCAAAAGGCTCAGATCTCGGCGGTGTTGCTCTGATGGTGGCTAAAGATTCAGAAAACGAAATAACAGAAACGAGGAAGAAACGAGATCCGCAGCGGGGGAAGAAAGAGGAGGAGAAACCCTAGGCTAGGGTTGCGGCGCGACCGTGTGTGCTACTTAAGGAGACAAAAGCAGCCAGGGGGGGCCTGGTGGCGGTGGCGGAGCTGCCCCCACCCCCCACCACCCCCCCGCTCCCTGCTTTCCACCGTGGAGGTGGAAGAAGACGTCAGCGAGGGAAAAGGTAGCAGGCCGGTGGGCTGTCTAGGCTGGGTCCACTAGGGTGGTAGGTGGGCCGGCCTGGCCTGCCTCCCCCAGTGTTTGTTTTTTATTCTTTTTCTTTGTAGAATTAGAAAAGAAAAGAAAAGAAGGGGATTTCCATGTTTTAAATTCATAACTTTAATTTTTATGCATTAAGCATTTCAAATGCCCAATTGCACAATTGTTTGTTTTTGAAAATTTCAAATTTAGCAACTGTTTTGAATTTGAATTTGAATTGGACTTAAGGTTTTAATACAAGGGGATTCTTATTCAACCAAGCATAATTATATTTCAAATTCAAATTTGTTGAAAACAATTTGATTTGTTCTGTTTGTAATTTGATTTGTAAACATGGAACATGTTTGAAGTTTTAAATTGGTTTGCAACAAAGGTGCAATACATATGGTGCATGATGCAATGCAATGCAAAAAGAAAATCACAACCAAATCTAATTGGGGGGATCCCACAGGTGTTACAGACGGCACCCATCGCTATGGCATCATCACCAAACAAGTCATGGAATGGGTTCAAACATTTTGTGTGTGGTCAAATGGCCATGTGTGACTGCCCTGCTCATCTCTACAATTTTCTAGGCATCTTAGGTGGCAGCCAACTTTTTTTTCGACCGAAAGTGCCCGAAAATGGCTACCACATAAGATTTTTAAGCAACTTGAGAATGGAACCAAAGTTTTGACATGACAAACGTGCAACATTGTTGAATGAAGTGAGGTTCTTGGAATGCACCATGTTTTCAACTTTTGGGCATGGGGACACAACAAGTTGGCCATGGAAACTGCACGTTTTCGGGCTTTTTTTTGCATGAAAGGCAAGAAACTATTTCATGCCTGAATATTTAATATGATTACACTGATTGGGCATATATAGATGTGGTTTCTCGCCTTGACATAAAAAAATTGGCATAAAAATTCTAACCAAAGTGTTGTGAACCCATGGTTTTGCCATAACCATGTATAAAACAAAAGTTTGTGTACATTTTGTGTGTTATATTAGGATTTGGGGTGCAATGAGGCCATGGTTTGAGTAAAACATACTTGAAGTGGGAATTCCTGTCGCCAAAACCCCCAAATATCCTAGCTTGTCCATGTGCTTGTGGTGTGAGCGAAACATGCTTGAAGTGGGCAATGAGGCCATGGTTGCAAACTGTATTCGCAGAAAGTCAGATAACAAAACACCATGTTCTGATAGCTAACACGCATTGTTATAACAAATATTACAAACTGTACAATGACAGAAAGCATACACACATGTCTGAAAGATAACATACATTCTCCTGACAGCCAATACAAACTGTACTCACAGATACATAGATAACAACAGAAACTTTTGCACCGGACAACACAGAAAGACAGATACCCAGACGGCCATTTCGGTGCGTACTTGCTCTCCATCCCACCCTCATTTCCCTTGCAGCGCTTCCTGCTGCTCGATGAAGATGCATTGCTCCCGCTCGGTGCAGATGCCTTTGTCCCAGCCGACACAGATGATGTGACTGGGTTGCAATTCAGGCAGTACATTGATTGTTGCTCGAGGTAAAGTTCTCCCAGATTTATGGTGTAGATTAGAGGATACAACTTATACGCCACGAACACATCTTTAGCTGCATACACATGGTTGATATCGTCAAGTGGATTCTTCTCCCACTTTTTGTGTCCATCTTCTACAAATTTGCTCTTCATGGTCCCGTACGACTCGTCTAACAGTTTAGCTGCCATGAGAGCCATTTCAGTCCTTGTTTTGTTATTCAGCCTGAACAATTCCTGAATATCAACATGATACTCGTGTGGAATTTCAATCTCCAGTTCCCATGTTCTCTTCATAAATATCTTGTCATTACTTTAGTCAACATTATCAAAGGTTATTCCTTTGAATTGAAGGAAATCTAGCAGTTCCGGACACACCTTCGCGCTACTGCAACATCAAATAAACATATCAGAAACACCTATAATCCTATATAAGTGTCGTAAGCACTTCATACATTTGTAATCAAACAGTTCATTGTATGCGTCACTGAATATAGACCAGAGGGAGTAGTTAGAATTGTACTCTTACGAAGGGCTAACATATTGCAGTTTTAAATGGAAGTGTGTCTGCAAGAACAAGTGCTTTCACATACCTTGACCACTGGAAGACGAGTACGGGCTTCTGCATCACAAGTTGGACGACTGTGACAGGTTTCTCGGCATCTTCTTCATTGGTGTATTCAAGATCCAGGTTCATGAACTTGTGGGTTACCCCTTTGAGCAAACCCACGTACATGTGCACGGTCTCAGTGATTACATGGATGTCGCTCGTGTACACCACATTGACCTCGACACTACCATGGGGAATAAGCTTCGTGCGCTCTGTTCTGATGCGGTGGTCATCCATGGCGTGTTCATCCATGGCATGGTAGACGAAACGACGAGGAAGAAGAGATACAGGGGGCGGAGAGAATGAGGAACAGAGGAAAAGTAGGGGAATGGTTTGATGGATTAGTAGGAAGACAAATAGGGCAGTGGAAAAACATAGGAGAAAGCATGGGAGGGGAGGGGAGACGACTCGGTGGCAGTTCAGATAGGCACCGTACAAATGGCAACTGCCCCGCGGAAATGTACCCACCGTTTATGGAAACATACTGACATGTGGCCCCAAGATCTATAGACTCGTATTGTCACGTCTAGTTCGAACTCATCCTCTTTGTGTACCTACCAAAATTTACTCCAAGAAAACACTCTTTCGACATAATAGGGATACCACCGCCGCCGCCATCCATCTCTCAACCTCACCGCCCCTCGCTCACCATCCCTCTCTATGCCGCCGCCTTCCCTCGACCGTCGTCGTCGACCATGTCTTCATTGCGCTGTATATCGACCCACGGGGCGTTGATTCACCACGGATCCATCACGGGCGGCACTCAGGTTAGTATTTCTTCTCTTCTGGATGGTATTGCAGAACGATTTGAGTTCAAACACTAATTTTCTTTTAGTTTTCCACTGTCCTACTTGTCTCGACAGGAAAGAGTTTTGAGATATTGTGCTAGATATAGATGGTAGCACGTATTTATGTTCGATGTCATTCATGATTGATTGGTGTGTTACACGTTTATTAGTCATTGAGATGGTACTTACATGCATCTGATTGAGATGTTGCACTGTACCTCCATGTAATATTTATAGTTCGAGGTGCCCAATTAAAGTTGGTAGCTGTTATTGTGTGTGCATTTTTCTAGGTAGGTAATTTGTGATGTTGAAAGTAAGAGTTATGGTACTAACACTGCCCTTTTTAGGACCAGTACCTATTTTTAGTTTCCATTTGTACTCTTCAACGGTTTAGTTGATTTGACCCCTTTTTAGGACCAGTAGCTATTTTTAGTAATTTCCCTTTTTTTCTTTAGCAGTACAGTTGATGTGAGCCTTTTTTAGGACCAGTAGCTATTTAAATTAATTTCCTTTTTTTGTATTCAGCAGTAGAATTGATTGTCTGCAAACCATTTCTGTGTCATACTAGTATATTTTCTTTTCTGGATTATGTTGTTTTTCACATCATCCCTGCCACACAAGTGCTCGCTTCCTTAGGAAGTATATTCCATGAAATTCTTGTATGCATGTCAAATTTTAAATTGCACTTGTATGAATGTATCTGAACCTTGCTGCTGCTAGAATGCATTTAGTTCTAAATTTCTAGTGAACCTTGTAGGTGCTAGAAATCATTTAATCATGTTTTTGAACCTTTGCTGTTTTGGCACGTCTGATAGATGTATCTGAAGTGAGACTTTTTTACACGGTCATCGGGCGGGTTTGCTTACGATGGATTGTGAGTTCTTCGCTTACTGGTATGGTACTCAGTTTAGGTGTCATTTTTGTCAGATAGGTGTAATGAGTTTCATGTACTACTCTATTCTTTCCTGCAGCCGTTGCCTTAGAAGTTTGCAGACTTGCTGGAGGACCGTAAACCCCGTGCACTGAAGCTTCTTGAGTTTAACCATCAGCGTACCACCACGTGGGATGTTGATGTGTGGTTGGACAGCACTGACCACATGTTCCTCAAGCGCGGCTGGGATAGTTTTGCCGGGACGTATGAACTGCAACGCGGCTTTATTTTGATCTGCAGTTACGACGGCCGCAATGTTCTCACGGTCAAGATGTTCGACCTGAGCATGTGCCGCATGGAATACAATGCGGCCTTCAGTACGTGCACTCTATCACCAAAATGTCAATTCTACAGGATGTTGCCAAAAATTTAGCTGCATTTTTTTTATATGATGGATGGAGGGATCTGTTAAGATGGAGTTGGCAGACTTTGAGTTCTACAGGGCCCTAGAAGACGCTCCAGCGGACAAACTGGTACGTGATATGTCTCCAACGTATCTGTAATTTCTGATGTTCCATGTTGATATTATGCCAATTGCTACATGTTTTCTCCCTTAATTATAGCATTTTTATACGTTTTCCGGAACTAATCTATTAACAAGATGCCAAGTGCCAATTCCCTGCTTTCTGCAGTTTTTCGTTTCAGAAAAGTTGTGAAGGAAATTTTCTCGGAATTGGGCCCCACGAATCCCGAAGTACCTATTTTCCCCGGAAGCATACAGAAGTCCGAAGAAGAGTCGAAGACGGGCACCGGGGTGGGCTCACCATAGCCAGGCACGGCCCCACCCCTGGCCGCGCCTGCCTATGGTGAGGGCCACCTGGTCGCCCACCTACGTCGCCCTTCTGCCTATTTATACTCCCTCCGAAGGAAAACCCTAACCAGCTCAGTGAAACTCCACGAAAACCTCCGCAGCCGCCGTCATTGCCAACTCTATTTCGGAGGACAGAAATCTCTGTTCCGGCACCCAACCGAGACGGGGAATTGCTCCCGGGAAGCCATCTCCATCGACTCTACCGCCATCTCCATCACCATTGCTGTCTCCTATGATGAGGAAGCAGTAGTTCTCCCCCGGGCTGAGGGCTCTACTGGTAGCTATGTGTTCATCTCTCTCTCCAATGATGAGATCTATATGTGATCGTGAGCTTTGTAATTGAAGGGGTCGTTGCATAGAAAACAAAAAAATTCCTACGCGAGAGACACCCGAAAGGCCAAGATCTAATCTAGGAGACAAAGTGCAACGGGCAACGAGAGGGTTAAGGAGAACACATACCCTCGAAGATACAAAGCGTTACGAGATCAAATCTCGTTGTTGGCGTAGTCGTACTCACACCGATCCCGATAGCGAGAAGATGTGCACCGCAATCCGGCGGTGCCTCCGTGATCGGTCCCACGTATGGTTGATGACGACCTCTGTTCCCTCGTTCCGGCGGGGCGCGAAAGTAGAGGATCCCTCGGAACTCCAGCAGCACGACGGCGTGGTGTGGTGGAGTAAAACATTTCTCAGGGCTTCGCCAAGCGCACGAACAAGTAGTGGAGCAGCGGCAGGAGGGAAGAAGAGATGACACAAGTGTGTGTGTGTGGGAGAGGGAGCTCCCACCCCTCCTTTTATAGCAGGGGATGGCAGCCACGAATTTTTGGGTGTCTCCACCTCTCCCTCATCATGTGAGTGGAGTCTCCACTCAACCCACTCATTCTTCCATTAATTCCCACTCAAAATCTCAAGGGTTTTCTTTAATAAATAAATAAAACAATTTTATTTCTTTATTTTAATATTTGTTAATTCCATTAACAAACATTAACATATAAACCCTTGAGTTAGTTGTCAAATCTATTAACAAACATTTGATAATAATCCCCTTGAACTATTTCAAAATTACCTGAAACAATTCCGATGACTATTTCAATATTCCTGAAACAATTTCGGGGATGTCCAAACTTTTCTTCGATATTCCGTATCCTCTCAAATGCGTCATCAAACCTTAAGTGTGTCACCCTACGGTTCGCGAATAATATAGACATGATCGAGACACCTCTCCGATCAATAATCAACAGCAGGATCTGGAAATCCGTGATGACTCCTATATATTCAACGATGACTCTCGTGATCGTGTGAACCATCAACATTGTGAACTATTCCCTTTGTCTCGCGATATTTTACTTGTCCGAGATTCGATCATTGGTATCAACCATACCTTGTTCAATCTCGTTACCGACAAGTACTCTTTTCTCGTTCCCATGATATAGCATCCTTGTGATCATATCACGTGCTTGCAAGCGGTTTCGATGTGATATCACCGAGAGGGCCCATAGTATATCTCTTCGTCATTTTGGATGGACAAATCCCACTCTTGATCCATGAGTCTCAAATAATACTTTCCGAATACCTAACAACACCTTTATAGTCACCCTGTTACGGTGTGTCGTTTGATGACATCAAAGCACCCTTCCGGTATGAGTGATTGACATGATCTCATGGTCTAAGGAATAAGTTACTTCGTATGCAAGATACAACAATATAAACGAAATGACCTGATCGTATTGTTATCTTGATATTGGGTCTATGTTCATCACATCATTCTACCAATGACATGAACCCGTTATTAACAACATCCAATGTTCATGATCAGGAAACCTTGATCATCTATTAATCAACGAGCTAGTTAAAAGAGAGGCTTCACTGTAACAGTTGGGGTGTTACCCTAAGTTAGAAAATTGGTTGTTTTTCTTTTGCATTGCATCACATGCATCATATGCATTGCATCCTGTTTTCAAAACAACTGGAAATTTCAAACCAATTAAACTTTCAAACATGGTCCAAATTGTTTCCAATTTAAAAGTTGCAACCTAACCAACTCAACTTGTTTTCAAATAGTTTGAAGTTGATTTGCTTGTTAATAAAATTCCTTTCTATTAACCCCCAAATGGTAATTTCAACTTCAACTCAAATCCATTCATAATTGACATGATCAAATTGTGGTTTAAAAATTAACAACTTGCAAACTTTTAAACTCACTAAGTTTTCGTAGTGTTTGATTTTATTAAATAAAACTTGTTATTTCAAAACTCCAATTGAAACCCTATTTGAAATTCAACTAACAATTTCAAATCAAATTAATATCTCAAATTGTTGAAAATAAGTGAACCTACCTTTGTTGTTGCTGTTTTGTAAGTCAAATAAAAATAGTTTATAAAAATTAAAACCCCCAAACCCCAACCTATTCTTTTCTCCCTCTCCTTTTCTTTTCTTACAAGCAAAAAAAAAGGGAAAAAAAATGGGAAGACAGCCCAGCCCACGGCCCAACCTTTTCCACCCAGTCCAGCCCACCTCGGTCATCTTATTCGTACGGACGCGGGGAGGACAGCGTTGTCGCTGTCCCGAGCGCCCCCACCTCAACTGCTCCCCCTCGCCCTTATCTCCCCCCTTTTATCTACCTCCCCTCCCCTCTAGAAACCCTAGGCCGCCCCCTTCTCCCTCTTCCTCCCTAGCGCCGCCGTCCCCTCCTGCTTCTCCTCCGATCACCTCCCTCCCTCTGTATCTTTTCTCTGAACCCAAAACCATGGCTGTAGATGGAGCTTCCCAAGGTGGCCGCTGTGGTCGTGGTCCCCTCCTCCAAGGCGCGGGAATGGAACCGCCGCTGCATCCTCGTCCTCCTCGTCTCCTCGCCGGGCGCTGGGAGCCACCGGGGAGGCGCCGCCGTGGACCTCTTCCTCCCGGCGCGCGGCGGCCATCTGCCTGCTTCGAGCAGGGACAGCGACGCCCTGCTCCTCTTCCTTCGACGACGATGCGCCCGAGGTGAGCCACCCCGTCTCGGCCCTAGGGCTTCCTCTTCCTCCTTTACTCTGTGGCCTGCCTTCGCGCGGCGCCGTCGTGGTTCTCCGGCGAGCACTGTCCCCCCCGATCGATCTCTGCCGTAACTGAAGAAACCTGCATGTTTGTTCGTCAGTTAACAAAAAAGAAACGCGGTCAGCTCCCCTCAAAAGCCCGTGGATCCCATACGTATCACAACCCAGCGAGCACCCCACTGGTACCACACCCTTGCGCGCAAGCCCCAGGTCCTGGGTTCGATTCCCCCATGCCACACCCTTTTATTTCTGTTTTTTCTTTTTCTGCCCGAATTTCAGAAACAGAGATCTGAGCAATTAATTCTAAAATCAATATAAAATTGAATTTTTCTCCAATTTGAATGATTCAAATTCCTGTGGATTCAAAATATTGTGCTCTTTCTATTAATGTCAAGTTTGCAACATGTTTCTGTAACAATTTTTGCACTAAATAATTAATTACTGAAAATGCAATAAAAATTGAAAACTTTGGAATTTCATAACTTTAGTTCTGCTCATCCAATTTAAGCAAACTTGGGCTCTAAAAATTTGTCTTAACAAACTCTACACATTGGTATTTTATTTGGACACAATTGAATTAATTTTGAACATGTTTCCCTCAGTTTACTAAAAAGGGCAGAATAAGAATGTTTATGAAAACTTGCATAATAAATTCAATAATAACCCAAAAATTATGTTTAATAGCTCAAAATGTTCAGTGAAACATTTGCTACATGTTTTCAACCTTTGCAATGCAATTTGTTTATTGTTTTCCCTAATTAAAAGTGGTGCAATATTCCAATGCTTTAATTAAACCTTTTAAATTGCAAAATTCATAACTTGGGCAATTCAAATCCAATTCCAACATGTAAAATATGTTTTCCATCCCATTTTTCATGAACTTTGCAAATATCAACTCTGTTTTCTATTTTGAATAATTTAAATTGCTGAAAACAACTGTTTCTTATTTAATGCAATTAAAATTGCCAAATTAATAACTTGCTCATTTTAAATCCAAATTCAACAAATGAAGTATGTTTTCCATATAAAATGTTGTGTTCTTTCCAAATATAAATTTTGTTATCTGTTTTGAACAATTAAAATGGGTGAAAACAACAAATGTTTGTGTAACTCACTTAAGAAGCCAAATTTCATAACTTAATAAGAAAACTTTCCAAACTTGGTAAACACCTTTTCAAATTGAAGCTATTGTTGTTTTCTTATTTGTTTTCACCATCCATGCATCATTCTAATCAACTTTCACATGATGGTTATTTGTAGATCATTTAATTCAACTTTAATTCATGGGCCTTTCTATATGCAACCCAAATTGCATATGGTCCCATTTAAATATGTTACCATGTCAACTAGTTTATCTTTGATGCATCCTTAAACTTGTCATGCATCCATATCTTGATCATGCTGGATCTTTTGCCGTAGAAGTAATTGTTGCATCCGGTGTTTGTTCGAGGTTCGTTGCTTCTTCGCGGATAGGACGTTGAGATGATGTGAGCAACGACAAGTTCTTCGGATGTACCTCTACTTGCTGGATTCCAGGCAAGTATACTCACTTGCTGCCAAATGGCTGCCTTTTATCACTTGTTACCGATTCTTTCCGTTGTTCTTATGCTAGCCTTATGATTCGATGCTTGTGTCTCGATCCTATCGTATGTTTACCTTGCAACCATGATATAGCCTTCCTTCCACTTCCTATAAACTGTTGTTTGTTTACCTTGTTGGCCCTCGTGTCGTAGTTGCATGCTTAGTGTTGTTTGCGCTCCAGTCTTGTTGTCCGTTTTCATATCACCTGTTTAGTTTGATAGTTGGGTTCCAATTCAATCAACAACATGTTAATGTTTTGGGTAATAATAATTTGATGTTAAGGCACCGGCAGGAGGCCTGGGTTAGGGTTTTGAAGCCTGCTAGTGTCGACCCTAATTAGGAAAAAGGTCTTGTCTACTGATCCATGATGAGCGTGCTCACCGCATCCGGGTGGTGGTATGGAACCCCCCTCGACTTAGACCTGAATTGCAGTTTGTCCGAAGAGCCACACTTAGTTCGGGTGTTCCATTTGCTCCTTGCATAATGGGTTGCCCCCCCTTGGTTACTGATGATGATGATGATGATGATGATGCATATAGGGCGAGGCCTGTATTGCCGGGGTGTTGCGTCCTGCGGGAGTTTTGCACACTTGCGCTGAGTATTCGGCTGCGTGGCTGGGACCTTATAGCTCTGTGGCTCCTAGGATGGGTTGTAGAGATGGTTCGGGTCGTGTCGAGTCCACCTGAGTTTTAGTTGGTGGCTCGAGTGTGTACGGGTACTGGAGCACACCCTGCAGGGATAAATCTTCTCGAGAAGCCGTGTTGTCCGCGGTTATGTGACGACTTGGTGAAAGTACTGGCTAACAAGTACTCAGAACAACTTACACCTAACTAATGCTAACTTTGACTAGTAATAGGATTATTGACACAATAAGTTGAACATCATTAATCCAACTGTGTGAGTTATCCTTGGGTTGCTTCCTTAGTAGGGGGTAACATTGGATGGGTTTGTTTGAAGTTAGTTGTAGTTGGTTACGATACGCTATCTTATCCCCCTCTGTTAGCCGGATGTTGTAGTGAGTCTCTGTAGTTGGTTAGTGCAGCCCGCTACCGCTTATTTGCAATAATCCTCTCCTTTCTGTTGAACCCAAAGTATTTGTATCTTGTGATGACTGGTTACGCCGGTATCTGGTGAGTATGGTTTATCCACTTGCCAGTACTTAACCGTACTGACCCACGAATCCTTTTTCGTGGCTGCATATTCCAATTTGCAGTCAACAGGTTTGAACTCTGACGACGTTAGCTTGGGAATCCCTCCGGCTTGGTCTGGGCAGGGATTGGACGCTCTCGGTTATCTTCAGGACTCTTAGTCCAATTTGTAACTTGTCCGTAGCCGGACGCTATGTTGTTTCTTCCGCTGTTATTTGGATCTTTGTATTGTATCAGTTGTATCCCTGACTCGTTTGAGTCCTCTTGTATATATCTCTTCTGTTGTTGTGGATTATTCGTGAACTGTTGTAATGTTATCACAAGTGGCAACCTGGAATCTGTTATTATGCGGATTTGGCGGAAATGCTGAAATCTGCATAGTGCCCGATCTCGGGGCGTCACAAATGGTATTAGAGCATGGTTTCCGATTCCCGATATTGTTTCGATACGAATGGTTATCGAAGCAACGGGTCCGCAAAGCCTGTAGGATAACCTCGCTAACGGTCGTTGTTTCTAGAGTGTCAAAAACTATTTCTGCTAAACTATTTTGGAAACATCTCAATAGGATTCTTGTTTTCTCCTTACCTCTATTCTATTTCCCCTCCCATCTTATTTGTTTTGGAGTCTTCCCCCCTTGTCTATCTTTCAAAGTGTTAGGATCCTACGTGGGTGGACGTTTTCTGAGCCTTTAACCTAATAGGTTCGATCATCGGAAGATTCCTGGTGGAAAAACATCGTCGTCACTCCGAGCAAGATTCCCTTGTTAGTGGTGTCGAGAAGCCCTTGTTAGTGGTGTCGAGGAGATAAACTGGAAGCATGAAGAATCGATAGTCGAACTTCTTTCCCCTCCCGGGTTAGCAGGTGGATTGCGAGGGCGCAATCCCTTGTTAGTGGTGTCGTCTGTAACACCTGGGGTGTTACCCTAAGTTAGAAAGTTGGTTGTTTTTCTTTTGCATTGCATCACATGCATCATATGCATTGCATCCTGTTTTCAAAACAACTGGAAATTTCAAACCAATTAAACTTTCAAACATGGTCCAAATTTTTTCCAATTTAAAAGTTGCAACCTAACCAACTCAACTTGTTTTCAAATAGTTTCAAGTTGATTTGCTTGTTAATAAAATTCCTTTCTATTAACCCCCAAATGGTAATTTCAACTTCAACTCAAATCCATTCATAATTGACATGATCAAATTGTGGTTTAAAAATTAACAACTTGCAAACTTTTAAACTCACTAAGTTTTCATAGTGTTTGATTTTATTAAATAAAACTTGTTATTTCAAAACTCCAATTGAAACCCTATTTGAAATTCAACTAACAATTTCAAATCAAATTAATATCTCAAATTGTTGAAAATAAGTGAACCTACCTTTGTTGTTGTTGTTTTGTAAGTCAAATAAAAATAGTTTATAAAAATTAAAACCCCCAAACCCCAACCTATTCTTTTCTCCCTCTACTTTTCTTTTCTTACAAGCAAAAAAAAGGGAAGACAACCCAGCCCACGGCCCAAACTTTTCCACCCAGTCCAGCCCACCTCGGTCATCTTCTTCGTACGGACGCGGGGAGGACAGCGCTGTCGCTGTCCCGAGCGCCCCCACCTCAACTGCTCCCCCTCGCCCTTATCTCCCCCCTTTTATCTACCTCCCCTCCCCTCTAGAAACCCTAGGCCGCCCCTCTTCTCCCTATTCCCCCTAGCGCCGCCGTCCCCTCCAGCTTCTCCTCCGATCACCTCCCTCCCTCTGTATCTTTTCTCTAAACCCAAAACCATGGCTGTAGATGGAGCTTCCCAAGGTGGCCGCTGTGGTCGTGGTCCCCTCCTCCAAGGTGCGGGAATGGAACCGCCGCTGCATCCTCGTCCTCCTCGTCTCCTCGCCGGGCGCTGGGAGCCACCGGGGAGGCGCCGCCGTGGACCTCTTCCTCCCGGCGTGCGGCGTCCATCTGCCTGCTTCGAGCAGGGACAGCGACGCCCTGCTCCTCTTCCTTCGACGACGACGCGCCCGAGGTGAGCCACCCCGTCTCGGCCCTAGGGCTTCCTCTTCCTCCTTTGCTCTGTGGCCAGCCTTCGCGCGGCGCCGTCGTGGTTCTCCGGCGAGCACTGTCCCCCCCAATCGATCTCTGCCGTAACTGAAGAAACCTGCATGTTTGTTCGTCAGTTAACAAAAAAGAAACGCGGTCAGCTCCCCTCAAAAGCCCGTGGATCCCATACGTATCACAACCCAGCGAGCACCCCACTGGTACCACACCCTTGCGCGCAAGCCCCAGGTCCTGGGTTCGATTCCCCCAAGCCACACCCTTTTATTTCTGTTTTTTCTTTTTCTGCCCGAATTTCAGAAACAGAGATCTGAGCAATTAATTCTAAAATCAATATAAAATTGAATTTTGCTCCAATTTGAATGATTCAAATTCCTGTGGATTCAAAATTTTATGCTCTTTCTATTAATGTCAAGTTTGCAACATGTTTCTGTAACAATTTTTGCACTAAATAATTAATTACTGAAAATGCAATAAAAATTGGAAACTTTGGAATTTCATAACTTTAGTTCTGCTCATCCAATTTAAGCAAACTTGGGCTCTAAAAATTTGTCTTAACAAACTCTACACATTGGTATTTTATTTGGACACAATTGAATTAATTTTGAACATTTTTCCCTCAGTTTACTAAAAAGGGCAGAATAAGAATGTTTATGAAAACTTGCATAATAAATTCAACAATAACCCAAAAATTATGTTTAATAGCTCAAAATGTTCAGTGAAACATTTGCTACATGTTTTCAACCTTTTCAATGCAATTTTTTTTATTGTTTTCCCTAATTAAAAGTGGTGCAATAATCCAATGCTTTAATTAAACCTTTTAAATTGCAAAATTCATAACTTGGGCAATTCAAATCCAATTCCAACATGTAAAATATGTTTTAAATCCCATTTTTCATGAACTTTGTAAATATCAACTCTGTTTTCTATTTTGAATAATTTAAATTGCTGAAAACAACTGTTTCTTATTTAATGCAATTAAAATTGCCAAATTAATAACTTGCTCATTTTAAATCCAAATTCAACAAATGAAATATGTTTTCCATCTAAAATTTTGTGTTCTTTCCAAATATAAATTTTGTTATCTGTTTTGAACAATTAAAATGGGTGAAAACAACAAATGTTTGTGTAACTCACTTAAGAAGCCAAATTTCATAACTTAATAAGAAAAATTTCCAAACTTGGTAAACACCTTTTCAAATTGAAGCTATTGTTGTTTTCTTATTTGTTTTCATCATCCATGCATCATTCTAACCAACTTTCACATGATGGTTATTTGTAGATCATTTAATTCAACTTTAATTCATGGGCCTTTCTATATGCAACCCAAATTGCATATGGTCCCATTTAAATATGTTACCATGTCAACTAGTTTATCTTTGATGCATCCTTAAACTTGTCATGCATCCATATCTTGATCATGCTGGATCTTTTGCCGTAGAAGTAATTGTTGCATCCGTTGTTTGTTCGAGGTTCGTTGCTTCTTCGCGGATAGGACGTTGAGATGATGTGAGCAACGACAAGTTCTTCGGATGTACCTCTACTTGCTGGATTCCAGGCAAGTATACTCACTTGCTGCCAAATATCTGCCTTTCATCACTTGTTACCGATTCTTTCCGTTGTTCTTATGCTAGCCTTATGATTTGATGCTTGTGTCTCGATCCTATCGTATGTTTACATTGCAACCATGATATAGCCTTCCTTCCACTTCCTATCAACTGTAGTTTGTTTACCTTGTTGGCCCTCGTGTCGTAGTTGCATGCTTAGTGTTGTTTGCGCTCCAGTCTTGTTGTCCGTTTTCATATCACCTGTTTAGTTTGATAGTTGGGTTCCAATTCAATCCACAACATGTTAATGTTTTGGGTAATAATAATTTGATGTTAAGGTACCGGCAGGAGGCCCGGGTTAGGGTTTTGAAGCCCGCTAGTGTCGACCCTAATTAGGAAAAGGGTCTTGTCTACTGATCCATGATGAGCGTGCTCACCGCATCCGGGTGGTGGTATGGAACCCCCCTCGACTTAGACCTGATTTGCAGCTTGTCCGAAGAGCCACACTTAGTTCGGGTGTTCCATTTGCTCCTTGCATAATGGGTTGGCCCCCCTTGGTTACTGATGATGATGATGATGATGCATATAGGGCGAGGCCTGTATTGCCGGGGTGTTGCGTCCTGCGGGAGTTTTGCACACTTGCGCTGAGTATTCGGCTGCATGGCTGGGACCTTATAGCTCCGTGGCTCCTAGGATGGGTTGTAGAGATGGTTCGGGTCGTGTCGAGTCCACCTGAGTTTTAGTTGGTGGCTCGAGTGTGTACGGGTTCTGGAGCACACCCTGCTGGGATAAATCTTCTCGAGAAGCCGTGTTGTCCGCGGTTATGTGACGATGAAAGTACTGGCTAACAAGTACTCAGAACAACTTACACCTAACTAATGCTAACTTTTACTAGTAATAGGATTATTGACACAATAAGTTGAACATCATTAATCCAACTGTGTGAGTTATCCTTGGGTTGCTTCCTTAGTAGGGGGTAACATTGGATGGGTTTGCTTGAAGTTAGTTGTAGTTGGTTACGATACGCTATCTTATCCCCCTCTGTTAGCCGGATGTTGTAGTGAGTCTCTGTAGTTGGTTAGTGCAGCCCGCTGCCGCTTATTTGCAATAATTCTCTCCTTTCCGTTGAACCCAAAGTATTTGTATCTTGTGATGACTGGTTACGCCGGTATCTGGTGAGTATGGTTTATCCACTTGCCAGTACTTAACCGTACTGTCCCACGAATCCTTTTTCGTGGCTGCATATTCCAATTTGCAGTCAACAGGTTTGAAGTCTGACGACGTTAGCTTGGGAATCCCTCCGGCTTGGTCTGGGCAGGGATTGGACGCTCTCGGTTATCTTCAGGACTCTTAGTCCAATTTGTATCTTGTCCGTAGCCGGACGCTATGTTGTTTCTTCCGCTGTTATTTGGATCTTTGTATTGTATCAGTTGTATCCCTGACTCGTTTGAGTCCTCTTGTATATATCTCTTCTGTTGTTGTGGATTATTCGTGAACTGTTGTAATGTTATCACAAGTGGCAACCTGGAATCGGTTATTATGCGGATTTGGCGGAAATGCTGAAATCTGCATAGTGCCCGATCTCGGGGCGTCACATTCACTAGGAACGATTGTTTGTTTATTAAACACACATGTATCAACGTTTCCGATTAATACAATTCTAGCATGAGAAATAAACATTTATCATAAACAAGGAATAAGATAATAACCACTCTATTATTGCCTCTCGGGCATATTCCCTTCAGTCTCCCACTTGCACTAGAGTCAATATTCTAGTCCGTAATCACTTAACACATATGGCGTTCCAGTGTTATTACCATGCTTTGCATGTGGTAAACGTCATCAAAAAGATCTGAACTGTTCAGGTCCTATTGTATTTGCATGTTCTTTGCGTCTACACGCATCACTCATTCTCTAATGAGATGGCTTTGTACATATTTGGTCAACCGGTGAAACCTTAATTCCTCAGCTTAAACCAATGTTATTAACATTGTGAAAATGTAGCTTCATAGTGTCAGCATTCTTGGAAATTCACCAAGTTCAATAAATAACTCCTTGACACAAAATACTTATATTATTTGTTGTCGACACAACGATATACTTAGCCTTTGTGGTAGTATCCGTCACAAGACTTTAATTTTGAAACTCTTCCAAATCCAGCATGGAACTTTCTTCCATCCTATTGTGCTACCCTTCATCACATATTTTATTTGAGATAAAATTATTTGAATAGATGACAAGACTATTAGTGTAACATATTACAACTAATATTTTGTCATTACTACATAGGAAAACATATCCTTAGCATTTCTAAAATGACACAAGGATCTCTCCCACTGTTGTCTAATCATCATATGGATTATCCTGCTATAACATTTTATAGCATATGACTCATCTGGTTGTGTACATAGCATGGAAACATGACTTAGAAATCTCAATTTCAATGATGCTCATCATGTGTCAAAACACTTGAATCTTGCTCAATCATTTTCCATGTGACAAGAACTCCTTCTTGTCATTTCGATATTGACTTACTTCAATATTTCATCTATGTAATTTGGCTTCAATCATATCAGGTGCTTCAATCCATCTCTTATAGATATTGATGCCCAATATCTTCTAAGCCTTTCATCAATATGAATTTCTTAACCGTATTAATTTAAAATACATATTTTCCAATCAACCATATGTCATCTACATAAAGTATTGGAATATAGCATAGCGCTCCCACTTAATTTCTTGTAACTCTACAAGCATCTTTATCGTTCATGATGGAATCAAACTCTTTTGATAACTTCATTAAGGTAAAGATTTCAACTTCGTTATGCTCACTTCAACCATTGAAGTGTGCATACCTTTCTAGCAACCTTTTGAATTTTACAAAACTCTCAGACTGTGTCAAGTACACATCCTTGATCAAACTTCCTCGAGAGGAGAGTTGGTTTTGTTATTCAACATCCATATCATAATATGTAACTTTGCTAGAACTATCCGCAAAGACTAAGCATCACTACGGAAGATCAAAATCTTGTAGTAGTCAACTCTTTGAACTTCGTCGAAAACAACTTTTCGATAAGTACAACTTTCAAAGGATGTAAAAATCCATGTCTTTGTTGCTACATAGACACTTTTGCTATCGTTAGGCATCAAGCCTATCGAAAGGACTACCAAGTCACATACTTGATATTCATACAAGGATACTATGGCGGATATAATGACTCATAGTCAATTTTACGAAGTCAGGGCCCATCATTTGATTCCTTTATAAGGTCCAAGTCCTTTTGTTGTCAAAACAACACTTTACTCTTAAACCACAAGTTGGTCTAAGTACAAAGTTTTAGGAGTTTTGTGGTTCAGTACGTAAACTCATCCGAAGTGTCTACAACGCATGTAGTGTCTTCTACTTTGTCAAAATAGAAATCCCCGGAACAACTTCCAGTGCTGCGCTACTCTTGACATGATAACGAAGATTCTCTAATCTCATTGAGTTTGTACTATGCTCCCACTCACTTATTTCGCAAGAATACTTTCTCGAGAAATCAACCCTTTCGGACAAACAACATTTGTCTTTTGGTTTGGTGATAGGAGAAATACCCAATGTTTTATTTGGGAAACCTTATAAACATATATTTATCCTATTTTGGTTGTAAAAATTTCACACATGCTATGCATACCAAAACTTAAGAAAATGACAACTCGGGTCACTACCCAAACCATATCTTATATGTTGTCAATTTCAATGGATTATGATGGTGCTCTTTACAGTGGAAAAGCGGTTGTCCTTAATGTATAAACTACAAAAATTATAATGGAAATTTTATTAATCTTACCATGTCAAACAAGGTTTGATTTTGTCTCTCGAACACTCCAAACCAATGTGGGGTAATTCGAGTAATATAAGTTGTAGAACAATTCTGCAACTTCTCAGATGTTTTGCTAATCTAGTAACTCAAACTTTATCCTTTATGATCCAATCATAAATACTTGATTATCTTGTTACATTGATTTTTACTTCATATTAACAACCTTTTGAACCAATTCAAAATGTAAAACTTCGTTCTCTTTAAATAGATATACTCACATATCTACTCAAATCATTGACAAAATTTTATGAAGGAAAAAAGTTAATCCACCATACATGACTACACATAATGGATTATATACATCAATATGTATAATCTCCACCAAATTAGTCGTTCATTCTACTTTGGCCTAAGAACGGAATTCTAGTCATCTTTTGGAAGAGGTCTCACAAGCGTCAATTTATTCAGAACAGAATGACTCCGGAAGTCCATCAATATGGAGTTCCTTAATGTTTTTCTTTCCGATATGAAATAAAATGGTGGTGTCACAATTTAAGTGAAACTCTTTTACGTCTTACAACGTTTAGCATTTAGTCTTATAGATGTTTACTTTACCAACGTGATTTATATTAACATATCCATCAATTATGGAATATGGTCCTAGTTTGAACAATCTCATTTGTTCTCACAAAAGACCAGAACAAAATAACAACTTATTAAGTTCTTAAAATAAATCTTAAATATTTGGTTCGATACGACAATGAAAAACACTTTATTTCTGTTCTTGTCATAATCGATTTCACATCTATTACTAGTTCCTTTTAGGCCCTTGCATTTCTTGCATTGCGTTGCTTTGTATGACAACTCATACCAACCAATGTGGTATCAAAATACCCAAAAATACTTTGTTAACTCGTAATACATCTATAACTTGTATATCAAGCATATACTCCTGAGCTGGACTTTTCCAGTTATCTTCTTTTTCTGCCATATATCTTTTGTAATTCTATTTTCAATATTCCCTTTCCTTTATAGAAGAATCATTCAACATCAAACAATGCTAGTCGTACTAGCTCATTTTCTTTGGCGTGTTAGTCATATACTATCACCCATTGAGTCATACTTTGAGTTTGATTGTTCTACTAATATCACCATATTAATAGTATTCTTATAGATTCCACTCTTAGAAATCTCCAAGTAAGGTAAACTACTTTAACCATACTTATAATCCATCCCATCATAACAATTTTATGATTAAGCTACTATAGCTCGAAGGAAGGAATTTAGAGGATAATTTTTAGCGCCAAACTTCTTGGAATATTCAAACGCCTAGCGTCTTCAATCATTGCATATATTCAAATAATAGAAGCATACATTGTCACGCTAAATTATACGCAGTCATGTTGCTACAAAATAAGTTTCTAGATATCAATATATCTTTCACTTGATTGTTTCTGAAAACAACTCTTTTCAGTTCCTAAATCACCTTGATCAACAAAACATTATTTTGAAGATAAAGTAATACAGAAGCAACCATAACTCTGGATTCTAAGTAGGAATTATTTGCTCTCTAGATCAATCAATCATTAATCGTATGGAGCTAGGTAGGAAATACCGAAAATCTACAATAGGACTCAATTTTAAGTTTCACTAATACGGTACCAATCTTAAATGATTTTACCAGATCATAACAGTTATATCTCCATTAACAATTTAAGTGTAAGGTAGTTATGTGGATGCAAATGAATACTACAATTTATGCAAATTCACTTTGATTGGTTGTTCATGATAAATAAGTTCAACTTAATTCAAAATTAAACCATGAACCCCCACTAAAAAAAACATCCCTCTTTGTCGTCTTTAGTGATTACACAAACCAAATTCACTACACTAAAACCGATCATCACGTGAGATGATGTATCTTCAAAGGCGAACATCCACATGTTCATCATATCATCCATATGACTCATGCTTCACCTTTCGGTTACGTGTTCCGAGGCCATGTCTGTACATGCTAGGCTCGTCAAGTAGAACCGTAGTATTGCGTGTGTTTCATGGCCATGTCATGGTATGATCTCCATCATTCCACCGGCGTGGTACCAAATACCTTGGCACCCCAATCTTGATTGTCCATCAATAATAAGACAATCAAATGGATACCTTCCGGTATATCAATAATTTACCAAATAGATCATCTCATAATAAAATTTGTAACATTGACCATATCACATCACATGCCCAGCAAAAACTAGTTAGACGCTTCTAATTTATTTTC